>ML299546.1:1844-15139 GCA_005239495.1 Nicotiana undulata | reverse complement strand
TTCTTTGTTAGACTGTTTCAAATGATTTAAATGTTAGTATTTCTAGGACTTGAGCCAATGATGACTAAATTTCTTTAGTAAATGAATTGAGTGTTGTTGTAACAGTTGGCTAGCCTGGTTCCACGACAGGCGCCATCACAACCCGGAAACGGGTCGTGACATGTACTAAAGTTCTTTGATTGGTACTTTTTTTTTGAACTTACAACTATTTCTATATCTTGCTTCATGGCCTCAGTTATCTATGCTTAGGGATTTAACACAACTAGTTAGGTCATACTATACTATAACTCTTACTTTAGTTTATTATTATCGAGGTATGCTACCCAACTCCAGGTTATTCTCTCGTTGCTTATATTATATGTATAAATCTAAGCCATTTAATGCTTTCTTATTACTATTCATATTAATAATGAATACCTAATCTCATCTCATATTTGTAATTTTCATCCATCTATTATTGATTCACCTTAATGTCGATCTATAATCTACCACTAATCATTTGAAACCTCTTATGTTATATATCGTCACTAGGGCTCACGTTTCATCGGGGAACATCTGAAGTGATTTTCCTAATCCACTTAGGGACGATACTATACTCCAATAACTTTATTTCATAGCATCCCAATGAGATTCATCTTATGGGGTTATTTTAATCCCGTGCAATTCACGAAATACTTGTTCTCAAAATCATTACTCAATCAAAGGCCTAAACGTCATCCTCTTATCATTTATCACAATTACACCCTTACTTTACTACCAGGGTAGCATTCTATCTCTTCTAAATGCTTCTAGTTTTAAACTCCTTTGAGTTCACTCATGCTACACTGAGCTTTTTATAACTTTATGGAAACCATCATCTCTCTTGTTTTGATTGGTTTAATCCCGAGGACTTACCTATTATCGTCACCTTCTCACTCACCTTTTCTCATCCTTACTCCGGTCTAGCTAAAACCTTGTTTCTCTACTATACTTTAGCTTGAGACCTACGCATATCTAATTATACTACTCGTAACCTTCCTTTCATCGTATTAGCACAATAGATTTCCTTTCATGCCTTCTCAGTTGTCTTTTAATGTAAGCAATTACTTTTCCTGGTCATTTCGCTACTTGTTGCATGGATACTTGGATTATCTTAGTGCCCGTGAATACGGGAGTTCCTTGTAAATCATATGATCTCAATTATCAACTTTTGATTTTTTTTCCCGTTCATTAGCCACGATAGGTACCACTTTCCTGTGGAGTGCACACAACATTATAGTGGGACTGCTTTTACAAGACCATTTCTTCTTTAGGTCAATATGCTTATGTTGAAGCCTTCTTCCTTATTTCCACAACTAGTCTTTCATTGCAGTGCTTAGGGAAGAACTTCTGACTCTTATAAAGTTGCGACCTTATTACATTGTATACCCCACGGTATTTCTGATGTTCTTACTCGCCTATCATTATCATTAGTTACTTACCACCATGCCCTTGTTCTTGTAGGGTTGCTTCTGAATTGAAATTTCAGTTGTCTCCCTTGTGGCACTCTCTTTTATTTCCATAACACTTACATTGTACCTTCTACTACCCCAACTCCTGTCTGAATATTTCTCGAGGATTACGATGTCGTATCTAAGAGACTGAATTTCCTATGCTGGGTTTCACTACGTTTATCTTGCATGATCTACTGATTTGTCTGTATCCTCCTATCTAGCCATAGCTAGGCTATTCCAGAATCAACTACCGACTACCCGCTGGTCCATTCTCATATCTACATTTTAGGTAACGCCTCTTGGGTTATGTCCTTTGTCTTAACTTACCTCTCGTACGGGATCCTTATGTATCAAGTGTTCATTCACACTTATTTATCAATATCATTGAGTGCGAAACCCTTATTTATTCTCCCCGGCATCATGCTTGCATAATGTTCTAGAGTCATTATATCTGTAGGATATGAATAAGTGTAATCTCATTCCTTTCACCTTTTTACCGCATTCTTCCTTTACCAATCGATTGTTACCTCTTCCTCTTTGGCATTTTTTTCACATATTCACTTACATATTACTCGCTTTGTGGTAACCCTTCTACACCAGGGATAATTGAATTTCTTACGCACAAGGGTGACACCTAGTGTAACTGGCACATTTAGTCCCTTAAGCTTAACTCTGCTCATAGTGCTTGCTTTAGGAAAACGTCTTTGTCNCGATTTTTTTTTACTATCCCATACTAATTTCTATTACTGGGGGGTCTAGCTTTTACTTCTGGTTATCACGTTAGAGTCACAAAATTATTTCTCTAAATGAGGATGTGACTTTATGACCTATGCTCTTTTGTTGCCTCGAGGCTTGTTACCTCTTGTCTTTTTCTTCCCTTAACTATAGATTCAGTAATACTGTCATTTTTTATGATCTACCGTTGTCATCCACGTATCACATCTTACTCATAATGCTTTCTTAACTCTCTTCTCATTTCCATGCTAACAATTATGTCTACCATTTTATTCTTAAAACTCCAAACAAACGTTCCTTAACTTTTAGCTCTCCCTACTTCATCTCACCAGTTCTTTGGGACGCCTAACATTCTCTTTTTTTTGTTACTAGGGGTTGGAGTCATACTAAAGTAAATATTTATTCCTTGTAGGATCCCGCTGTCGATCTTCTGAAATTTTTGAATATTCTAGTATTCATATCTGACTGTACTATTCTAGAGTTCACCATATGGGTTTCTCACAAGGAGATCTATTACCATATTTGCACTATCCTTTGAAAATGTTAGCTAATGATAATAATCATCCACCAATTTGGGTTACTCTAACCCCAGATAGATCCTGATATCCCGTCCTTCTCTTAAATTATTTCAGTTAGCTCCCATAGGGCATAATTGAGACGGGTAAGGTCAATTGTACATACCTCTGTTACAATTGTAGGTAATTCAATATGCTTGTATTTCTATGCTTGAATCGTAAATACTGACAATCTTCATTAATTGGGCACCTTGTACCCTTCTTCATCTTGCTTATTTTTCTTGTTGAAACTTGTATCTATCTTCTGAATCTCTCATTTCTTTTTACCATATGAGTATATAGATATTCTTGCCTTAGATCTCCTTATTAAGAAATTTACACATCTTAGTACACACATGATCTGTTGAAGACCTTACAATTATTCATCATAGGCATCATGCAAAATCGAGTTCCTCTGGCTCAACTCTTTCACAGCCACATGCAATCCCTTACACCCCGTCTTTCTAGATGTATGCATCGTCGTATGATAAATAAGATAGAATTGAGGAAATTAAGTTCTTACGATTGAGCTCTACCACACGATCTAGAGTAAGAAGAAAGAGTGACAATCCTAAACGCCCTATAGCCTCCTGCTTATAAGTGTGGTGCACAACACACCCATAAACAAGACTCTACTAGACACTTCTTGTGGACTCCCTGGGATACGACCTGCTCTGATACCAAGTTTGTCATGCCCCAAACTAGGGGAGGCACAACTAGCACTCGATACTGTATTCGATCAGGCAACCCAACATCTGAAATACTAAGCCTGGACCGTTATGGTCATGACCTGAAGAACAATAAGCCATATAAACAAAGGTAGACAAGCCAAAATAATAAAGTACTAGCTGGCCGACGAGGCCGCGACTGAAGTCATACATGCCTACACACATATATATACATGCCAAGACTATGGGATGGAGAGTGAAAGCTGCAAAAAGACCCAAAATAATGTGTCCACAATAGCCTCTAAGTGTGTCATAAGCACTGTCGGGACAAGGCCCCGACTATACCCAAACTGTACAACAAAAGTAGCCATCCTATGATGGCTCTAGGAAGAGGTGGAGCTTACCAACTCGCAGCTGAACCCCGAAATCCTAGCAGAGGGGTCGATCAGAGTCCCTACCTGGACCTGCATGCACGAAACAAAAATGCAGTGTCCCCAGGCAACGGGACATCAGTACGAATAAAAATGTACTGGTATGTAAGGCAGAAAGTAGAATCATACATAGCTGATGTAAAAAGGGTTATAGAGATACCACCTGACACTGAAACTCTGATAACCTCCATGGCCGACATCCGACCTCATAGTATTCAATTATGCATGGTATGCTCGTGTAATCGTATGTCGTGAATACATATATATTGATGCAAATGCATGACATACCCAACCAAATGCTAGCAATGGCAGTCTCTCCCGGTAGCTAACCGGTATCATAGTGCCAACCTGTGGCCATCTGTACAATATATATAGTTTTTCGAGAAAATAGGCCCCTTACCTCCGATTATAGCTCGAAGTCCATGCATAATATGACATGTATGATATGAACTTTGAATGCACATAATAGGCCATAACAAGAACTTAGGAAATCTTGGCTCATTGGTACTCTTATTCTCATAACCTCATAATCACCTTCGTATCGCATACAAATGTCTCGTGGAACCTCATATGTTTTTTGAATAAGCTTGAAAACTTAACTCGACTTTTAGAAAGATAACTTAACTCTGAAGATGTTCATAAAAAGCTTAAGGTGCTTCACTTAGTCCTTATACCTGATTTCTTGATAATTAGTAAAAGCAAGTATTTCAAAAATCAAGTGTTTTAGTAGTTTAAACATAAAAATTATATTTGAGATTTTTGGAAATCGACGTATCACTTTAGAGATTTTAAAATACACTTTAACAAGGAAGAAGGACTGATCGCAAATACTAAATGCCTTTATTTTTAAGTCACACAACCCAAAGACGAATAAGAATTCATATATATGGACATATAGTTAAGAAAGCCGACAAAATGACATATATAGATGTCGAATACCCTATTTAACCGAACGAGTGAAATATCAACTTAATAGCATCATAAAAATACTTCAGCTATGATCCCAATGCCTTTCACAGAAGGTCTTTCTAGCAATGGAAGAGTAAAATATTATATTTGGCGTCTTAGGAATTTCCCAAAATTCATGCTAAAAGGAAAGATGGAGCTTAGCCTTAACATACCTTTGCAATCTTCTCTCCAATCGTCAACCAAGTTCAATATGATCTTCTTACGTCATAATGAGAACCCGACTTCGTCGTCATCATATAAGCATTGCAACTCTCATACTTCAAAACCAATATTCTACAAAATAACGCACAACACCTCCCCTATTTTACTACATCCCATATGCTACCAAAGGTCACCAAATAGCCCAAACGACAACAATATAATTCACAATAAACTCTCCGATTAGTTCAACAATCATTTTGAGCGGCAAGCTCGATTGGAATTCGTATAACCCATATCACACCTTATAGACTTCTTACATTAACTTAACAACATCATTAATATGATAATGTAAGTAATTCATCAATTATTTCATCCTTATACCGTATATTTTTATGAAAGGAAACAATCCACAACTCCAGCTTTCTTCAATTGGCAACTTTATTCACTAGTTCATGTCTAGTCCAACCATTTAACTTAAAATACATCAATACAACCTTAAGCACCTGAAAGAACATAATATACAAACCTCCTAAAGTAGCTTCAAGTTTAAATCCAAGTTATATTTAGATTACAACAACCCTCAATGGCAATACAACACCATAGAAGTGACTTAAGCTAATCCAAGTATTATCTTGTAGTTTGTTATCCTAAAAACTTAACCAACATACAAGAAATATTAAGCACAATTAGTAGGATGTTATACTCATATTAACCAGTAGCAATAACTTTAAATTTCAGAAAAACACAGCCCACAACTATCCTCAATGACAACACAACCTCAAAGAGGTGTTATTCTTCACTAGAACTAACTTTTGATGTTGAAATATGGTGTAATCCATTTGAAAGACTTGAAATAACCTAGGGTTGATATGAAAACCATAGGAGAGTTTTTTTTACAGTACATAAACCACTTAAAAGAACATCCGACACGAGCTGGAACCGCCCAAAAGTCAGCAACAACAAGAAGAACAAGAAACTTACTAGCACGACGGGATTCCCGACACTTGATGTGTGTTGTTTGCCCTTTGTCTGGGTCTTGGATCATGAGAGAAACTTGAGAGAGTGTTTTTAGGGTTCTAAGGTCTGAATATACTGAAAAGGAATGACTAAAAACGGGGTTGAGGCATCTTATATATATCGATATGTCTTAAACCGCCTATGTGGGTCCCATAGAGAGCTTCTTGGCGCAGTCTCGCTAAAACGCGAATATCTCTCTACTCCAATGTCGTATAGACGAACGGTTTAATGCGTTAGAAACTCGACTCATAGATATTCAATTTCGTTGGTAGATCATCCAATAAATCCAACTATATTGAAAGAAAATCGTAGTTACATTTGACCTAATTTTCAGCAAATTATAAATGTAACTTGTGAAGACCTTTGCCAACTTTTGTTCCACAACTTGCTTTACTTCAAAACGTAGCACACGACTATCATACGAAAAAAATAACTCATAGAATAACCTCCTTATCATGTTAAGAGCATTGTCTCACCCTAAAGTACATGTTATAACATTCCAAACTTGTCGACCTTCGATGAAACTTATTTTCTTCAATTTGTTTAACTTCTAAGATTTCCAACCCTCTTGGTACTCTTTATTCATGATCTTAAATATTTTTAACGTCCAAGGTAACATGATTAACTTACTTTATATGATTCTAATTATAATCTTATTTCCGAGCTTACATCAATTGACTTACGATGTACTCTCACGTACGAAAACATGGGGTGTAACAGAGATAGCCTCACATACCTTGTATTTACTGTCCCAACCTCAAGATACGCAAATGTCACAACTCCTTAATATACAATAAGAGAAACGACACTATCGTTATCGTTTAAGCATCATAACTATTATGTATCGACCACAACCTATTTTACGATGAAACGGACAACACCTCCCCTATATATATGACTTCACACAAGTCAAAACAATCACCAAAAAGCCCAAGAACATCAATAATAATCATATTGAGCCTCCCAAAATAGTCCACACACAACCTAATCACTTCATACATAAGACGACCACCGTAGTCGTGTCAAACGACCCGGAAATGTTACAACGAACGACCATCCCACAACCCTACATCTATATGGTGTTTCTACATACCCTTCCTCCTCCAAAACTCCACAAAATAGTAGTAAAACTCGTGTCCCAACAGCAACACAATACAGTCAGCTACAAGTCAAATAACTCGAACTCACGTCTTCCAATCACCGTCCCGTGAGTTCTAACTATTAGGAAACACATTTATCAACCTTCCTTGATATTTAAAAACTTAAATACAGATATTATACGTTTCTTAACTATGACGTACCTTTCAAAACTCTAACTACAAAGAAAAAGGAGAGGCGGTATAATGAAACTTACGTCGTAGGGATCGTTTTGATGTTATCTCTTCTCGATTTCATGCCTAGGATGATCATCTTTTTTGAAACCCTAGAAGATAGCTTGAGGTTATGTTTATGGGTTTTATATGGTAATTTTATGCTTCAAAATGAATAGAAATCCGACCTAAGACACATATATATCAATTTTGGAAAAGTCAAAGAGGGGTTAGTTTGGCACCCTAGGATTGGTCCATCTTCCGACGCTTATATATTTTTACCCCGATGTCGTATGAACGAACGGTTAAGAGAGTTGGAAACTAAATTCCAAGACCTTCAATTTGGTATATAATATGTCCGCATAAGACCTCATATAACACATGAAATGTATTTCTCAAAAAGCTCTAGTGATCCACCTACTTGTCATTTATGATGTCTGCGCAGTCTCGCGAAGCTACAAATATCTCTCTACTCTTATGTCATATTTATGAACGGTTTAATGCGTTGGAAACTAAACTCGTATATATTCAATTTGGTAGATATATAATCCCCTAATTCTAAGTATATTGGGAGACAAGTGCAACTACATTCGACCTAAGTTTCAACAAATTTATGAATATAACTTGTGAAGACCTTTTCCAACTTCGGTTCCACAACTTGCTTGACTTCAAAACGTAGCACACGACTATCATATGAAAAAATTAACTCATAGCATAACCTCCTTATAATTTAATGAACCATAGTCTCACCCTAAAGTACATGTTATAACATTCCAAACTCGTCGACTTGTGACGAAACTTATTCTCTTCAGTTGGTTTAGCTTCTAAGCTTTCCAACCCTCTTGGTAATCGTTATTCATGATATTTGTAATCTCCAAGGTAACATGATTAACTTACTTTATATGCTTCCAAATATAATCTTATTTCTGAGCTTACATCAATTGACTTACGACGTACTCTAACGTACGAAAACATGGGGTGTAACGGATTTTCACGTGTGTGTTTGGGGTAAGTGATTCTTACTTAGTTTTGATAAATTCCCGCTAATATATGCTTAATTATATCATTAATTTTGGACTTTTGGGTGAAAATTGGGAAAAATTGAGGAAAGTTCCTAGGTCGAGTATTTGGGTTTTGATCGAGGATTTTGTATCGAATTTGAGTAAATTTGGTATGGTTAGACTCGTGAGTGAATGGGTGTTCGGAATTTTTGATTTTTACCCGATTGCGAGACGTTGGCCCGGGGGACTTTTTGGGGGCGTGTTTCCTAATTTCGTGTTTTAACTTCAAATGGATTAGTTAAATTAGTTAATTAAAGTTATATTTACATTATACAATTAATTTGAATAGATTTGGTCCATTTGGAGTTGGGTAATCGTGTCAAGAACGTGATTTCAAGTTGAATTGAGCGGTTGAGGTAAGTGGCTTGCTTAACCTTGCGTTAGGGACTTTCCCTTAGGTTGTTTGATATGTGGGCGCCGTGTTCGTGAGGTGACGAGTACGTACACGGACCGTTATTGCAAAAATTTCCATTTCACCTTATTGAATCATAAACTGTTTTTCCTTCTATTATGTTGTATTTATATGTTAAAATGTTTTGCTTAGATTAGAAAATCATGCTTACGTGTCTAATTGTCTACTTGATACACTGTGCGCCATGCCTAGTTAGCTTACTATTTTTCCCTACTTGTGATTAGATGCACTATATAATATATGCCATACATATCATTTTTTTGCATCACATATTTAAACTGGAACTACGGACGTATTCCGGGAGATCCACCAGCACCGCATTTATTTTGGGACTACGGACGTATTTTGGGAGATTCCGTTGTACTGCATATTTAAATTGGGACTACGGACGTATTCCGGGTGATCCCCCAGCACTGCATATTTATTTTGGAACTACGGACGTATTCCGGGAGATCCCCCTGTACTGCATAATCATCGAGAACTATGGGACGGTATCTCGGGAGATTCCACTTTGTGCTTACCTTGTTCTGAGCCGAGGGCTCCCTTTTTTCTGTTAAGTTTTTTGAATATTTCTTTAACTGTTTACAATAGAATATATTTAACTCTTTACGATTTTTGAATTTATTATATTTAATGCAGTAGAGACTTAACCTGACCTCGTCACTACTTGACCGGGGTTAGGCTTGTCACTTACTGGGTACCAAATGTGGTGTACTCGTACCCTTTCCTGCACATGTTTTCGTTGCAGATCCAGGTACGAGCTATCACCCTCGTGGATAGTTGTTGCTTCTGATTCTAGGAGACCGCAAGGTATTTCTGCCGCGTCCGCAGAATCCTCCGAGCCTCCTTCTATTCTATCATCTAGAGTTTTTACTATGTAATTTTCATACTTGATTAGAGCTAAAGTAGTTGTTAGAAGCTTGTGACTATATTGTGACATTCCGGGTCATTGGGACGTATATTTTGTATTGTTTACGTTATTCATTTTATGTCATTTGTTTCTTTACTTGTTGTGTTTTAATTAAGTTTTTATCCATAAGATTAGGCTTACCTAGTCGTAGAGACTAGGTGCCGTCACGATACCTTTCGGAGGGTAAATTGGATCGTGACAAGTTGGTATCAGAGCATCTAGGTTCATAGGAGTCACAAGTCACAAACCGGTTTATTAGAGTCTCGTGGATCGGTACTGAGACGTCTGTATCTATCTACGGGAGGCTATGTAACTGTTAATAACAATCATATTCTTTGATTTCCTTGTCATTCAAGTTATTGACATCAAAAATTCTAAATCTCTATTATATTCTTTCTCACAGTTGGTGAGGACTCGTATCGGGAGTACCGACAATCAGGCACCCCAGCCCCCAGTCAGAGTCTCCAGACAGGGGCCGGGGTAGAGGACGAGCACGTGGTGCAACCCGAGCACCTGCGAGAGAAGCAATAGAGAAGCCCACAGCAGCTCCAGCTGGAGTGCCGACACAGGAGGTTCCTATTGCTACTCCAGCCCTCCAGGAGACTTTGGCTCAGTTCATGAGCATATTCAGAACTCTGACTCAGGCTGGGATACTTCCGATAGTCTCAGCCACATCTCAAGATGGGGGAGGGGCACAGACTCCCGCAGCCCGCACTCCTGAGCAGAGGGTCCATGTTGATCAGGCCCCAAATTACATTCCTATACCCCCAACGATTCTGGCTCAGCATGAGGCCAGGGTAGATTCTTCTGAGGCAGAGAAGCTCATACTTGAGAGGTACAAGAAGTACCACCCACCTACTTTCAGTGGACTAGCTTCAGATGACGCTCTGGGTTTTCTTGAAGAGTGTCATCATATTCTCCGCACTATGGGCATTGTGGAGACGAGTGGGGTTTCTTTCACTGCTTTCCAGCTGAGGGGAGCGGCATATCAGTGTTGGCATTCCTATGAGCTGAGTAGTCCGAACGAGGAAGCTTCACTTACTTGAACTCAATTTTCAGAGATGTTTCTGCGAGAGTATGTTCCTTAGAGCCTCAGGGATGCTTGTCGTGCAGAGTTTGAGCAGCTGCGCCAAGGTGATACGAGTGTTTCAGAGTATGCAGTTCATTTCAGTGAGTTAGCTCGTCATGCACCGACTTTGGTTGCCACGATCAGAGAGAGGGTTCGTCGCTTCATCAAGGGACTCCACCCCAGTATTCGGACCAGTATGACCAGAGAGTTGGAGATGGATATTACTTATCAGCAGGCAGTGAGTATTGCCAGGAGGGTAGAGGGCATGTTTGCTCGGGACAGAGAGGAGAGAGAGGCCAGAGGTATCGAGAATATGATCATTTTTCGGGAGCTCGTGCACCAGCAACACGCTATGGTAGGGGTTTTGTGAGTCACCCTGTTCATTCAGCTCTTCCAGCAGCCAGCGGTATTTTAGCTCCTCCTAGACCTCAGGATCCCTATTATGCACCGACAGTATCTTGTATGCCTTGTGATGACCCAAAAGGTCATCCTAAGAAATTCCAGCTAAATCTTGGTTCTGAGGCCTTGAAAACCTCCGTTAATCTCACCTCGATATGCGTGTGCAGCCCAGGCAGGTAGCCAGGAAACTTCCATGTGAAAATTTGATAAAAATGGGATTTTTGAATTGAATAATTGAATAAAGTTGACTTTGGTCAACATTTTTGGTAAACGGATCCGGACCCGTGATGTGACGGTCCCGGAGGGTCCGTAGGAAAATATGGGACTTGGGCGTATGCCCGAAATCGAATTCCGAGGCCCTAAGCCCGAGAAATGAATTTTTAAAGAAAATTATTTTCTGAAAATATTAAAGGAATGTGAAAGTGAATAATTATGTGAAAACCTTGTTACCGGGCCCGTGTTATGGTTCTGGAGCCCAGAACAGGTTTATTATATGTTGTTGTCCTATCTGTGAGTTTTGGTATAAAACGGGTTTGATTTGATTGGTTTCGGGTCCAAGTGAGGAAAATGGAGTTAATGAACTTGTGAGGTTTCTAAAGAATTTGAAATGTGGCTTGAGAAGTGATTTTATGTTCCCGAGGTCCGAATGAAATTCCGAGACTGGGAATAGTTCCGTTGTGTCGTTTATAACTTATCTGCAAAATTTGAAGTCATTCCGAGTGGTTTAGGCCGGTTCGGCGCGTTAAAGTGAATTCTAGAATTTCAAAGTTCTTAAGTTTTGAATTCAGGGGTTTTAGAGAGTGATTTTGAGTTCTAGAGTTGTATTGAGTGTTCCGTGAGCTCGAGCGAGTCCGTTTAATCATTTGGGACTTTGGTATTTTTGGACGGGGGCTCGGGTGGGCCCCCCTTGCGAGGCCAAAAACCAGCAAAAACCACTGCTGGTGCACAGCAGCTGGTGTGACCGCAGGTGCAGTTGCCCAGCCGCAGGTGCGGGACCGCCCCTGCGGTCCCAGCCTCGCAGGTGCGAACCCCAGCCCCTTGCCCAAAGTCCGCAGGCGCGAGACTGTAGTTGCGGTCCAGGCCATCGCAAGTGCGACCCTTTCCACAGGGGCGACCAGATTTCCGCAGGAGCGGGACTGCTGGTGCGGCTCTCAACTCCGCAGGTGCGAGCCCAAGGTCCCAGTCCCTTTTTCGTAATTGCGATCTTTTTCTCGCAGGTGCGAGACAGCACCTGCGGTCCTATGGTCGCAGGTGCGAAAACCCCTGTTGGCAGCCCACTTAAATACTCCAAAATTTCGGGTTTTCCTCATTCCTTCCATCTTCAAACTCCATTAGAGGGCATCCAAGCTTGGGGCATCACCTTCCACGACCACCCACTGTAAGAGGTAAGTAAAACCCCATAAAACTTCTAATTTTAACAATAATTCCTAGCTTAATTCACTAATAAACCACCTAAAATCATTGAATTAGGTAGTAAACTTTAGGGTTCTTAGGAATTTCGTGATTTTCCATGTTAGGCCATAAATTCTTGAATAAATTACATAACTTCGATCCTTAGACTCCGGGTAATTGATTCCTTCATGAATTTTCGAAAATCTAAACGTGTGGGCCCGGGGTCGACTTTTAGTATTCTTGGAAGAATAGTAGGAAATGCATTACTTGACTTAGAAATTTATTTATTGAGTACTTATTGATGTACTTGGGTTGATTGTGTTTAGATATCCCCGATTCGGAGTTGGATTCGAGAGGAAAGGCTGTGATTGAGGCTTGACTTGCATTTTTTGGAGCCGAGGTAAGTGTTTGGCTTAACCTCAGCTTGAGGGATTAGGTATAGAGTCTTATTTGCTATGTGCAACTCATGTCCAACGTATAGGCGTGGTGACGAGTGCCTATGCGTTGCGGTCAAGTATGCCCGTGAGTCAATTGTGATGAAATTTTGTTATGTTCCTAATATTCCCCGCACTATGAGTAAGTTATGAATTAAAAGTGATACTTGATGTTGTCTCATGACGTGGAGAGTTATTTATTTATTTGCTCTAGCTGAGGCTTACCCTGTTGAAATTGTATTTCTGATGCGAGGTTGGATATAGCTGAGACCCTTGTCGGGCATTTGTTGATATTGTAATTGATGAATTCTCCTTGCTGGG
>ML299543.1:0-70907 GCA_005239495.1 Nicotiana undulata | reverse complement strand
AAAACCCCCCCCCCCCCCCCCCCATTTCTTCTTCACCCAATCTTGAAATGAAAATTACTCCTCCTTCATTATATTTTTCAGCTTCACACTTCACAAATCACCGCCCAACTAGCATCGTCGCCATTGCAATTGCTCTTCTCTCTTCCCTTCAATCCCCCCTTTCCTCCAAAATCCCTACTCTTCCCTCCATCTCCCTTTACATCACGAGCTTAGATACTGATCCTCCAATTGTCAGTAAATAACATCAAAACCGTCGTGTCTCCGTTTTACGATGATGAGTATGTCGTCGCTTCTGGTATTGAAGATTTCTTCAGCCAAAATTTCATCCACCAAAATACAAATCGAAAACCATTTCAAGTCGAGTCCTTAGTGTATCACCAACAATCATTTTGAGAGCCGTGGTGTCGCTTGTGTTTTACTGGAGTGATTTAAATGAGTTGGATGAGAATCAGACTGATTTGCGAATTACATAATGGGCTTAGTTTGAAGATTATAAAGGATAATGATTTTGGGGTTTTTTAATGCGATTGAGATTGCGTATCCAGATTTGTATTATAATAAACTTGTGATTCATGGATTTCAGAGTGTGATTCTGTTACTTGTTGAGATTGTTGATGAAATGGGTTAGAATTTTAGAAAGCTGAGAGTAATAATACAGTGAAATTTGATGTTTATTTAGTTTATTATCCGGGTCAAAAAAGTTTAGGCCATTTTCTGTTTAATATATGATATCATTATATTGGATTGTCCCTATTTCTTTAAAATGTCGACACCGCTTACCAGAAATTCTAAGTACGCCCCTGATGGTCCTTATATCTTCTCCTAATAAACCGCCAACAATAAAAGAAAAGATTAGATCCTTGCTTGACTATTTGTGCTTCTTCAACCCAAACGACATTGAAATTGTAATATTTAGTTGCTTAAAACTACGAGTTTACGTTACTAGTTCTTGCGTTCTATTGCGAACTTGAAATTTGCGAAATAATGAGCTCAACAAAGAGTGCTCGGACCATTTCTACACCCATGGGCCATGCCATGGGAAACTAAAGTCCCAATTCAATGAAATGATTTGCAGCAACTTCTTATTAAACAGGCAAGTTGCGAGCAGCTCATGCAGACAACTTACAAACAACTGAAGAAAAGCCTCGCAACTGCTTCCTTTCTTCTTCAATAAATGGAGGAGTTCTCAGTTCATTATGTACATCAATTTGAAAGTTGAATAATATATCACTCTTTCTCTATATACTTGTCTTTAGTTTATTTACTTTACTGTCGATATTTTATAACACATCTTTGTTTTTTCAGAGAATAAACAGTGCTTGTTTTTTCACTTATTATTTAGTCGCATCTGTATATTTCTCAACTCGTTTATCTGCATGGGACGTACATGTTCTTTTTCTTTTTTTCAAAGAATAGACATGATGACTCGAAAAGCATTCGTGCCCCTTATCGGCAGTTCTATATGGGTAGTTCTTTAGTAGGTTATCACGTATGTTTTCTAAGATTAGATAGAAGCGTCACCCTAGATTTAATCCTTCTTTTATTCCGTGGTGTCTATCTTTTTCTTTTTGATTTGCTTAAAAATAGGAGACTCGAGTAATAAGTTAGAATGCAAGGAATCGGTCCTAAATTGAAGCAATCTAAATTTTCGAAGTCCAAAGGATAGAAAACTGGACGGCAGATAATTTCTTTGGCATTTCCTGTAAACGTCAAGGTATATCTCGTTTTTTCAGATCAAGCTACAATTCTGTGACACAAAAAAGTGGGAATATGTACAACATCCAAATGCAGAAGAATAATTATGTACAAAACAAATTTGACTTTATCTAACTTCTGCATCCTCGATGAGTTCAGGCTGAGTAATGCACACCGAATTTACTGCCCGCCAAAACTGGGTATTTTACAATTCTCTGCCATCTAGCCATTGCTTTTCATACTACTGGATACGATCACAGCAAATGTTACAATACTCTATTGTGTGCTTCGATCATTGAAACTTTCTCCTGCAAAAGAAAATTCATCTCATCTACAATTAGCAACAACCTGGAAAATAAAACAGCATCTTCGGCCACCATGCAGTATAGTTTGTATCAATTTGTCCATGATCCCATTAAGAAAAACTACCTCATCCGGCGCGATATTTTCCACAGGAAACCAGTGCATAAGAACTCCCAGGTGCATGATAGCAGGTATCAACTTGAACAAGACTGGAGTAGTAACCTGCACAAAATTATCAATCATAAACATCAAAAAACAAATAGCATCGGAAGTATATCCTCAAGCTATTTGAAGATTTAGAAGCTCACAAGACTTAGAGCAGTTGTTCCGAGCAGAAGAAGATACATCTTTCCCTGTATATGTAAAAGAAACTTAGCTGAATTCAATAGAAGTGATAAAGTGGCGTTTGAGTGGAACAGATGAAGTACTTGGTGAAATTAGAGAATATGGCACAAAGTATCAGTAAAAGCAACCTAATCAAGGAGCCTGCAAGATAAAAATGAATTCAAGAGACTTGTTTCTTAATGCAAAACAAACAGGGTTTCTTTAGGGGCTTTTTTCTTTCTTTCTTTTTTTTTCCAAAATAAGTGGGAGGTCTTCTAAATTTCCTTCAAAGCTAATCTTCACTGGGAAAAATGTTAACGGTGGCATTACGTGGAACAGTTACACTAACATCTAGACAGCCTGGAAAACTTAGCTCAGGAAAAAAAAGATAAGTGTCCCCCTTTTAAAAAAAATTACAGGTTGATCAAAAAACTAAACTGCCGACTAGAGAGTTGTATATATCTACTGTTTAAAAACACAATGACTGACACATTAAAACCTTATAATTCAACTAGGCCAAATTAAAATCACTTTATACGTACATGTAAAACACACTGTCATGTAGTTTTGATTGAAAACGAAATTAGAGAACCACTTGGTGGCCTTTAACCTTGTATCTGTATATAAATTCAAATTGTGCCATCTTACCAACTTTAAAACAACATAAGCACTGGAGCTCATAATCTATCTCCCCAAAAGCAAGTGCAATTCCTTTATTTCATGAACTTAAGACATTAAGTGGAAGAGCATGGGGAGATCAGTGTTGCGCTTTGAATGCAAAAAACTTTTTGCTTCCTAAAAGGTATTATTAAACATAACAGGAGAAAAAAAGATAGGTAGAATGAGATCACCTGAACAATATGCAGGTTTGAGGCACGACTCAAGAGCACAAATGCAAATTCTCCAATTTGTGCAAGCAAAAGCCCGACCTGTTAAGTCATTCAAACTCATAAAAGATAAGGCCATATAATTTTTGTCTAACAAGTGTTTAGATGGGTGACTTACAATAACTGATGTCCTAATGTTATATCCAAAAACCTTTGTAATCATGGTGGCTACAGTAGTCTTAAAAACTATAACCAAGATAACTGATGCTAGCAAGATATCCACATGCGTCCATAGGAACTGTACATGTATAAGCATTCCGATACTGGCGAGAAAGAGAGCTGCAAAGAGATTACGAATTGGTTCCACCTACAAGTAATATTAAGACACTTAACAATCGCAAAGCATAGTTGGGAAAATTAAAGTAAATATAGTCTGATGCTTCCAAGTATGCAATCTGTCGTTATTGTATAGCAAGAATGGTAAGTAAAGAACTATTTCTGATATTTTCTTTTTCCATATATCCAACAGTGAAAAAGAAATACAGCTACTAATGAATAGTAAGTTTTCTTACTAAGTAATGAGGGACCTGCTCAAGACATTAATGGAAAAACAAGACGGAAGAAGGATAGAACAATGAAAGAGAAAGGGCAGTATATCCTTTAGAGATTAGTAATTTTCTAAGATCAGTAGAAAAAATATAAATAGAAGAAGATGACCAAATCAGAAATCTATGTGTTAAAAGATGTTGTAAGATGCCAGAATATTCAGAAAAAATGAGAAAACTCATAGCAACATCTACATACATAAGATTGGTGAGTTGAAATAGAAAAATGAACTTTGAAGTAAGGATGCCTCATAGATTTGTTCATGGTCTACATTCTATTTTATGTCTTAATGAAAGCATGAGCAAAGAAACATCCTATCATAAATCAATACCTGGTCCAAGGTATGTTGTGCAAAGTCTGTTGTGGATATCATAACCCCGGCTACAAATGAACCCAGCTCAAGACTGAGTCCCAGCTTATCACTGCACTGAAGAATCAAAATGAAATATCTTCAGTATTCTCTGGCACTGCTTACTAGGTAGTCGCTAATTCTTCAGAATGCGTTTACAATGTTTCAGGAATATATATATTATATCCCCATTTTTGGTAAAGAATATTAGGACAGCGTTCCAACTAACCCAAGCAGATAATAAGCAGAATGCCACCACCGCAAGCTGATACAATTCATTGGTCTGAAAATGACAAGGAATTCAGAAAGCAAACAACGTGAAAAGGAAAAACGGCAAAAAAGCATGAAGCTCAGAAGTGTATAAAAAGTTAAAAACACATGCAGTAGAGTTGATTCATATAAATTATTTATTGTCAGCATCATATCCTGGCATCAACTGACAAAAGCTGTAGTTTCGAACAATTATGGCCGGTTTGATACTACGGAATTACCTAAGAAAAGAGTCATGATTCCAAGATTTCATTCCAGTCCCATGATTGTAATGGTTGATTCCAAGGGAATCATGATTCAGGTTTAATTCCATTCTACCAAACGCTCATCTTTTTTGTTCCTTAGATTAGGAAAATCATCATTGCATTATTCAGTTAAATAGATGGATTCTGACATCAGTTAAGTTGGTAAATCAAGATCAGAACAGTGGTCTTGCAATCTGACGTTCAATGAAGAAAATACAACCTAAAGAAAGAATTTCATTCTGCTCGATCTCATTCGAGTTAACCGAAAAGGTCTGAAAGTTAAAGGAGCAGCTAAAGAATAATATAAACTGCTAAAATCAGCAGCCCTAATGTTAGATAAATGGCCTTCTGCACTTATTCGGTTGGCTGATGATGATCAAGTTGGTAATGATAAAAGCAAATGGAGCTTTTAATGATTTACTCTGCTGAAACTTTCCCTTATCGATGCTCTTTTACTTGATACAAATTCTTTTTCCACCTACCCATCAGATCCAATTAACATCTTCAAACATTATAAGTAATAGAAAATCCTACAACGTTGTATTACACTATTACTTTTGTCTTCACGAGGCCTGTGACAAGTTACCTTACATATACAACTACTCCCTTTATCCCAGAAAAAACTTGACCCGCCGTCAATTTGGTTAGTCCCAGATATTTGACCTATTTGCTTAACTACAAGTTTACCATTACACTGTAATTGAACTAATACAGATCTGTACTTTAGACACGATGTGACATCTTTCCGTCCAGTTATTGTAGCTTTCATACTTCAAACTATTAGTTAAACCTTTCTCTACAAGATAGAATAATCTATTTGAACATTCTTTTCTTAATCTCATCACTAGTCAAAGTTGATCAAGTTTTTCAGGACAGGCGCACTTTAAGAAACATATATTTACAGTCAGTTGTAATAAACCACTCAAACTTTCTCCATTGCTCTCCATGCAAGTTAAAGGGACCAATTATTATTGGATGGGGAGAAAGAATGTGGAGCAAAGAATAAATGAAAATATGACTGTAAGAGGTACTCACTTGAGAAGACAACCGTATCATTAACTTCAGAAAACGGGGAACAAATGACCAAGTTACAATTGATGCAACACTGAGGTACATGGACAAGATGAGCAGCCTAGACAGAGCAAACAGTATATTTAGTCTTGCCCTAAGCCTCAAATTGCTGCCAACTCAAACAAAAAACGTAGAAAGAAGCACTCCCATAAGAGCTTACAGTTTTCCCATAGAGATTATTCCATGCAAAAGCCCACTGTTACCTCCAAGAACAGGAAGCAAAGCGAACAATAAACCAACAGCGCAGTCCTGGGGATAAATAAAAAAAAGGACCAACCTTCTTGTAATATGTAGATATGAATAAATGAAATGACCAATAAACATGTGTTGATGTCTGATAATACATAGATTTTACCTGAAAGATCAGTGTTCCAATCGTCACTTGACCATGAAGAGCGTTGTTGCTATTTTTCTCAACTAGAAATTTCACCACCTGTTTATTCAAGATGGTTAAAGTACATCATTAATGAGACTTACCTTAATTTCAGGACAAGGAAAAACAGATAAGAATCATGGTTTTATATTATACCACTGCTGTTGATGACATTGACAGGAAGCAACCAACAAACACTCCCTCTGACAAGTTTGCACCACATAACTGCAGACCAACACAGAATGCATAATTAAGCATTAGTAATTGAAGAAGCAAAATTCAATTCCACAGCCATACCATTGCAGTTGTGCCACACAGAAACATAAGGATGACAATTTGAAGCAGCCCTCCTAGAACAGCAACAGGACCGACAACTTTTAGCTGCATGATAGTATGTTAGGAGACTGCCCCAAGTAAGGAAAGATATATGCTGAAATACCGAGATATTTTCTCAATTTAGTTCTAACAGTTGTATGGAAAAAGCATCACATAGAATGATTTAAAGCACCTTTGTCAAGGAAAACTCCAGACCTAAAGCAAATAGAAGGAAGACAACTCCAAACTGAGCAACGGTCTCAACCTGCAATACAATCAACATTGAAACAGATGAGCTTAGGATAGCCCACACAATTACATCATAAGTCAATGAGTTCTCAGTCAAAAATATGTTAGTAACTTCAGAGACTTGTATTTATCGAACTCTACTTATTCAAAAAGGAAAAGGACATAACAACAAAAGAATACACATCTCACAATCCATGCCAAATATATTAGTCTTTTAAAGTCAAAAGACTCAAAAGCGCTGCAGCATTTTGCTTGAAACGTGCTTAGCCAGATGTAGACATATAATGTTCTATTTCACACCAATCTTAGATGCTCTTCTGCTAGAGATATGAATGACAAACACCAACAGGATCAACCAGACAACCTTTTATCCAATATAACATAACCAGGTAACAAAAATTCAGTCTTGTATGCATAAGAAATACTAACAGAAAGACCAATAACTTGCACCAACTATGAAAGCATGCAATAACTCCATTCTAGACAACCCTTTGGACAACTATTTATCCTACTTCCCACGAACTCCAAAAATCAAAAAGAATATCTGAAAACCTTTCCATTTTTTGCACCTCAGGTTCTGCTATTTTTGCAGTACATGAAATAATGCATTTTATCAGGAGAAACTATTAATAATCGACAGAAAGAACATGATTCAATCAGTGTTTCAAAGGCGTGTTTAAGCCCTAAAGAGAGGCTCAAAACACGTTGAGCCTTCGCCTCGCTTAACGGCCGCTTCAGTGTTGTCATCAAGGCGCTAAGGCATGCTTTTCCTTGCCAATAAGCGCAATCCTAAAGAGGCGACACTAAACAATTGATATTTCACTTTATCATAAATTCTCTTCAATTTTTTGTCCATATATTTCGTATTCATGCTTATAGATATTAGTCTTGGACTACACATACATATTTGTAGTTTTACTCTATTTGCGCCTTTCTTCCTTAAAGCCCATGCTTTATTTGCTCTTTGCGCTTAAAGCCCCAACATATCTTAGAGCTTTTTTGCGCTTTTCGTCTTTGATAACACTGGATTCAATTGCTGCAGAAACCTTGTTGCATAAGCTTATTGGATTAATGTCATGTAAACTAGATGAATACAAGGATAATTTCTCCAAGTTGTAGGGCTATCTTTAGATCACAAGATGAATTGCTCGATACTCGCTAAGATTTGCAAAAACTACTTCAAGTCAAATCTGAAGTTTAAGATATCTAAATATGCACCAGTGTAATATAGATTACTAGACACCCTAACTCTTAAATGCAAGGATATCATATGTGATTCTTAGTCTCTCAGAAAATATAGATAGGAAGTCAAGCGCTCAATCAGAAAACTCTTCCACCAAAATGATTTTCCAAACCCAAACATGATTTTGAAAACATTCATGTCTTTTCATTTGAATCAAGCTCTTTTCTCTCTTTCTTCTCATTTGGAGGGTCTGGATATCTGTGCATGTCTGGAATATGAAAATCTGAAATGTTTGCTGAACAATGAGCAAATTATGAAGCAGTCAAAATGTCAGAACAACAAGGCAACTAGTACCATCTGGAGAAATACAAAGGCTTCCTGAAATAGCAGGTACACTAGCTTGCTTGTAACAGCAGATGGAGACAAAAATGAAGACGCATGTCTACAATTTACAAACCTAAAAAGAGAAGTTTAGTATACTAAAACTGATATGCAAATCTCTGTTCTATATTTGAATGAGACCAACCTTGGGAATGTAGGAGTAGATGAATGAACGTTACTCGAGAATATAAAGTGACCAATCATGCATGAGCCAGTTACAATGAGCATTTGCTTGTTAATTGAAGTGTTAAGCACTCAAGCTGCCAGGATTGCATACTAACTGGCAGCCAACAATGGTATCACATACGACAAGAATTGAGAATTGGCTTGAACAACAAACCTCTAAGCATCCCAAAGCAAACGCACAACCAAAAAGAAAGCATCTCTCTTCATCAAATAAAGAAACTGAAGGAAACAAAACTCGTTCTATTTTTCCGCTTCACACTCATGGACTCTATGTTTTTGTCCGTTAACATTTTTAGTGCCCATATGGACAATAATACCAAATTACAAGATTGCATTGTTGCTTCATCTATGGTCATTAACGACAAACAAGCAGATATGATTGCTCCACATAAGCCGTGTGGATTACATACCTGTACCATTTCACTGATGAACTTCAAACCCCCTGGTCCAATTAATGAGCCAGCAAGAAGATAACCAACAATAACCTAACACAGGATCATGATTAAACATGTTTAGTACTTGGGTTCAATTGATATTTAGATTTATGCGCACAGAAGATCATAATCGACCAAGGAAGATTTCACAAGCTTCTCAAAAGACAAACCGGTTGTCCTAAACAAGAAAAGATGATTCCACCAATAGCAGCAGAGACTATAACCACCACCAAGTCTGAGATAAGTCTGCAGAAACACATTTTAGCAAAAACTAAATGTCACTAGCTGTGAAAACTACATAACGATGAAAATCCCAAAAATATCTATGTTTCATCAACGATATTGCCAGAAAGAAAAGGATTAAAATCAACCTCACATCAACTTGAAGCACTGGATATTTTGATTTCTTATTTGACATGACAAACACATTGTCCTGCCATCAGGCAAAACAGTATAAAAAGAGCTAGTTAAGGACACATTACAGATATTGACCAATGTTTTCTACACCAATTCAAACATAGATTTTTTACCTTTTTGTCAATCAATGTAGTTACATCATCAGAACCTTCATTTTCAAGGGAAAAAACATCTTGTAATTTGAATGATCTAGTATCACTGCAAAAACGACAAATAAATGAATAACTTCAGCAAAGTTCATCCAAAGTCAGGAGAGGCATGTGATTATTTAGTTACAACTTCTTTGCTTACTTTGTCTGGTGGGTCTCATTCTTCTTGATCTTCTCATGGGTAATTTTGGCTACGGTCTCCAACACTCCCTATAAGAAATAAAGGTAAACTTTTCATAAAAGAGCAAAGAACCACCAGCCGGAACCAAAAGTAAATTGTACTAGTGTCACGCTGCGATAAGGTATGTCATAATGTTGGGCCGGTTGGCACTCTGATTAGGAGATAAACTTTAAAACATAGGGCGTTGAAGTTTGAATGGATATGCATGTCTTCAAATTTGACACACTCTGGGCAAAGAAAATATGCATATTGCTTTACCAGCTAAATAAGCAGTTCTTGTGTTGCCTAAGCTTCAACAAATAATCTTCTACTGACTTAAGATCAGAGATAACAATTAACATGATAAAAAGAACATCAGTGACAAGTATTAGTCGCTTAGCTTACTTTTTCATCAGCCACCGTACTGTTAAAGCTGCTCCCATCCGAACCTAATCAAGTGACAAAAGCAACATGATTAATCCAATATTTCATCACACAAACTGCATTGCATTTTCCTTTAGTTCACTATTTCAGAGAGGTTGTTTATCAATAATCGAGCATAAGACATTAATGCATCATCAAAAGGTGTATAATATATCATATTATGTCATCAATTACCATAAACTCCATCAACCGGGCATAAAAATGGTACCATTAAGAATATTTTTAGATGTACCTTCTTTAGCCATTTAAGCTAACGTAAACTCTAATTACTGAAAGTAAATTTGTCATGAACAGACTGAAATACAACATCAATTTGTATTCTATTTTCAATACCACACGAAAATAAATCAACTTGAAACCAGTGATTAAAAACAAAATCTGAAGAAAAGAAAAAAAAAAGGTAAAAAAAATAAAGAAAAAAATGGAGAAACCTTACCTTCAGGTTGATCGTTCTCAGAAAATTCTTTCTCGAGAACGCGATCGAACATTTTGGCAATAGTGCCGTCGTTAGAGTCGGGAGCCGAAGAATTAACTAAATTACCGTAAAACCTTTCTCTAATCTCCTTCTCAGATCTAGCCGCTAAGGCCGTCATCCTGCCACAATAAGCAACCGACAGGAAGAGGAATATCCAGGCTCGAAGCTTCTCTCTTCTCACCAAAACCCTCTCCATTTGCACACTTCGCCGGAAAATAGAGAGAGAAATTTGGAGGAGATTGAGAGGAAGAAAAAAGGGGAAGTGGAGACGCAAAAGGGTTTGTTATTCAACTTTCAGTTCCTTAGATCGAAGGCAAAAATTGAAAAGAAGTTAGAGAATCGTCCCGGTGGGTATGTTATTTTTTCCAGGGCGGGATGCAAGCCTCACCTATTTATAAAGTTTCAAGTAATGGGGTCTATTTCTATTAATTTTAAGATTCTTTTTTTCTAAAATCTTACGAATTAAAAAATACCTTTAATTATATATTTTAATATTTTTTGGAATTAAACTATTTAAAAAAATATAATGTATAATAAAAGAATGTTTACATACATAAAAGCTCTCTCAATTTGCAACTTGCATGCCTACATTATGTGAAGTTTCTATTGTCCCTATTTTACGTTTAGTGTGAGAAAACTAAAATGTAAGATTAACTTTCCACATTATCTATTGTTAAAAAAGTTAATTAACACATGGTCAGTTGTCACATGTGACCAAATAATAATTTTTTCTTATATCTCTCATTTATTTGTTCTTCTTTTGGTTTAGAATGTCGAACCTATCCAAAAAAAAAATATATATATATATATATATTGTGGCGAAGATTTTTGCAAATTATGGCTGGGAAAAAATAGATTTCACCAATAAAAAAAAACTACACAAACTTAAAAAGAACAAATATTAGGAAAATGCATGTCGAAATTTTAGAACTATACTTACAAATTACACCATAAATAAATGGATTTCTATGCAGGCTTGCTATATATGTGGTAGGAAAATATGGATTCCAAAAAATATGTGAGTTAAAAAAACCATGTGTTGGAATTTAGAGTTGTAACTACGACAGAAAAAATGAATTCCGGCCAAGCTTGTTGCTTATATGGTTGGACAAAATGAATTTCTCAAAACACGATTTAATTTCAAAAAATGCCATGTGTTTAAATTTAAAATTATAACTACATAGAAAAAATAGAGTTACTAACAAACAATACTCCCTCCGGTCCAAAATAAGTGATTTTTTCTGATTTCGAGAATGAATTAATTATTTTTTTCCTACATTGCCCTTGGAGTAAAATAGTATTGGAATATGTGTTGTGAGTATTTATGTAGGATAGTAAGGTTAATATGATCAATTTTATTGTTAATTAATGCTAAAAGATGAATTTCTTAATATATGTGAGAACAGACAAAAAATCACTTATTTTGGACGGGAGGGAGTACAAGTCTGTCCGAAAAGGTGATTCAGAAATTCCCTGGTTCAAAAAGGGAAAAAAAACCTACGTAATTAATTTTAAAAATACTACGTATTAAAAGAAATTCAAGTGTTTGGCTCAAAGAACACTCATCACTATTTTTGGATGTCCGTGGTCCAAGCAATGAACCAAGCTAATAGCGTCGTGCCATATTAGTGTCAGTTCAATTATTTAAGCGCTTGCTGAATGCCTTTGCCTAATTGGTAACACGTGGAGGAAGCAGGAGTGACTTAAACAGAGGCACAGAGCCCACTAATTTGCTTCTTTCCTTTGACTTCCTGCTAGTTTGGAAAACCATCTCATCAAATCCTTAATTAGTTGCAGTCGTAGAAACGTGGTTTATATATCCCATTGTTTTTTTGGGGTAGGTAAATAGTGACAACAATAACTTATCACTATAATAAATTTTAACACATGTAAGTAGTTCTTACAATATGAGATGGGTAAACCTGGGTTTTGTTAGGATTTTTTTTTTTTTGTTCAAAATTGAGATGAATGGGAAATGGAGAGAAAAAAATGAAATTTTGATTTTCTCTCCTTTATAAAGGAACATCGTCCCATATATTGGAGGAGGCTTATTTGTTGAGTATATATATGATTACACTTTTTCTAACTCTTAAAGAATTGGAGAAAATTAAAAGACAAGCCTCGCGTTATCGTCGCATGGCGAAATTCTAAATTCTCCTTCTTTCTTCTGCATTGTTTTAAGTGAAAGAGTGAAAATTTATCTTTTGTATTTTGTAAGATGATGCTAAATATACACCTAGTTGTTTAACCAGAGAATGAGATTCCTTGACCAAAGCTATTTTAAGATAAACGCGGGTTACTGATAATCGAGTGAATAATATAATTAATAAAGGAATAATAAGCAGTATAGAATGCAGAAAAGTAAAGCAGTTTGTATTCGAGAATTCACATGCCCCTATGGGTTACACTTCTTCCCTTTTATATAGGGATTTCCTAGTCTAACGTTTTGGTTCCTGTAATGATTGCTCATTAATTGCTAATTATTACATTAATGAGGCGTTACAAAGGATCATCAAAGAATAGACGTAACTGTTGTATAGGAGTTACGTAACANGCTCATTAATGGATAATTATTACATTAATGAGGCGTTACAAAGGATCATCAAAGGATAGACGTAACTGTTGTATAGGATTTATGTAACGTATAAGTCATTAACTGTTGATTCTCGAATCCATCCGTAGCTTCGTCTGGGTTCACTATGACCGCATCTCTTCTTTTTCATTAGGCTTCCCGCGGCTGATGCACTCGTGGGTTTATTGATCGTGCCTCTTAATTTCATAATTTCTTGTAAAATCATATCCATCTGTGGCGTTTTCCTTGGTCCACGTAACTGGCTGAGTTGTCAAGGACTTGCTTACGTGTAAGATTCTTTTTTACCAATACACTAGTATTTGCAGATATATATGTTTAAGAAAGTCAAATAGATTTTGAGTTGGTCTTGTGATGGTTCCAAACATATCTCTTATCAAAATTTTAGACTTATGTTTGACATACAATTCAATCAAGGTCATGAACTAAAAAGGTCAAATGCGAATTTCTTGGGTATCTCTGCTGAATGGACACACATAACAACATTGGTTTTTTCAAACTGGTTCCATTTAATTACTCCTATAATTCTTTATAATGGTAGGTAAATCCCTCGATCAACCATTTTCTATAACAATAATATTATGGCATATGTATACGGTTGAAATCGGGGCTACCCGACTTAACTATTTGATCGAAACCGGTACGTTGCACTGAAGGTCAGTTTCGGCCAAATCACGGAGCTGAGGCTTATGTTCGACATACAATTCAATCAAGGTCATGAACTAAAAAGGTCAAATGCGAATTTCTTGGGTATCTCTGCTGAATGGACACACATAACAACATTTGTTTTTTCAAACTGGTTCCATTTAATTACTCCTATAATTCTTTATAATGGTAGGTAAATCCCTCGATCAACCATTTTATATAACAATAATATTATGGCATATGTATACGGTTAAAATCGGGGCTACCCGACTTAACTATTTGATCGAAACCGGTACGTTGCACCGAAGGTCAGTTTCGGCCAAATCACGAAGCAGAGGCATTGAGTTCGAGATCGAGGTTGGTATTAATCGAAGCCAAGGGATATGGACTCGGAGTAGTGTCGGAGATAGATCAGCAAAAAAAGAGCGAGATATCCGTGATTGGTCGAGGATCATGGCACAAATTTCGGAACAGATCAAATCAGAAGCGGTTAATTAGCTAATTGTATGATTTTCTTCTGTAATTAGAGTTATACCATAAGTAGAATTCCTCTACTATATAAGGAGGAGTTATAATCATTTGTAAGCACCATCATTCACATAGATTGAAGCAATACAACTCTTTCTTACTTGCGCTATTGTTCATCAGTTTATTCCATTTCTTATTGTTCTTGCACCTATCAGTTCGAGGGTATCTTGACTAGAGGCTGAAGCTTTATTTCAACGCTGGTTTGATTTGTTATAGTTTTTTTACCTTCATATTTATCAATTAGTATTGAGCGAAATCACAAATCCTTAAAACCACAATATAAGTTTAATTGTTATCCAAATTTTAGGGTAAACAGTTTGGCACCCACCATGGGGCTAAGGATAATAGTGATTGTTCAATACTGATTCCGATAACATGCACTATTTTACGCTTGTTCTTATTAGTATTTTTAATTTTAGGATAAAATATGTCAAACACACAAACAACACCAACAAATGGTGATAATAGCCTCGGATTTCACGGGGAAAACGATAATGTAGTTGCTCCAAGGGTCGAGGTTCCTCAAGCTGATCTCGAGGGAGCACCGATTTCCAATCCAGCCAACATCAGTTCACATATCGCCTTAAATGCAAATTTGGACGCAGATCCCGAAGGGAGCATACGTAGAGAAGGCTGATCTGGTGGTCGAGGTAAGCAGGGCAGATGATATGGAGGAGTCATCCTCCAAGTGATATTCGAGATGTCACAGTCTTAACAAGTCTCCATTGCACAACTACAAAATCCGCATCGAACGACGAGTGGGGTCGAACCGGAAGTCGCCCGCCGAATCGAGCCAGTGCCAGAAAGATTGAATGCTAGTGAATTGGGGACTGACCCCGCCGTAATAAAGATGCTCGAGGAACTCACCAAAATGAATTGAATAAGGGGAGACGAAAATTGAGGCAAATGATAAGAAAGTAGAAACGTACAACTCCCGCGTTGATCAAATCCCGGGGGCACCGCCAATTTTAAAAGGAATGGATTCAAAGAAGTTTGTGCAGAATCTGTTTCTCCCAAGTGCGGATCCGAAGCCCATTCCAACCGTATGCCAAAAATCCCTAAGTACAATGGGACCACCGATCCCAACGAGCATGTCACCTTTTATGCATGCACTATCAAAGGAAATGATTTTGAAGACGATGAGATCGAATATGTTCTACTAAAGAAATTTGGAGAAACTCTATCAAAGGGAGAAATGATTTGGTACCATAATCTACCGCCAAATTCCATCGACTCATACGCCATGCTTGCGGATTCTTTCGTAAAGGCACATGTCAGGGCAATAAAGGTTGCAACAAGGAAATCAGACCTTTTCAAAGTAAAACATAAGGATAACAAAATGCTTAGGGAGTTCGTGTCTCGGTTCCAAATGGAATGCATGGAGTTACCACTAATCACAGACGATTGGGCTGTTCAAGCCTTTAATCAGGGGTTGAACGAATGGAGTTCAATAGCATCACGTCAACTGAAGTAGAACCTGATTGAATCTCCGACGGTAACTTGGGCCGATGTACATAATCGGTACCAGTCAAAGATCAAAGTCGAGGATGACCAATTGGGAACTCCTTCCGGTTCCGTATATCTGAACAGGACCGTGGGCAGAAACCAGAGAGGCATCGATAGGGAACCTCAATCGAACAGATCATCCGTACAATGCAGATCGCAGAAACGGCGGCCCCGAATGCAATTACATCCGAAATAATCGAAGAGGCGACTAAGGACAGAGTTGTCGGGGACTCATGAGCAAAAATGGTATCGATAAGCACACCGATCCCACAGAGGCACCGCGGTTATCGGAGTATAAATATCGACGCATCAGGTATTGTGTCGGCAATTGAGAGAATCAAAGATACTAGGTGGCCCAAACCCATACAAGTTGATCCTTCCCAGAGAAACCCCAATCTAATGTGCAAGTATCACGACACGCATGGGCACAAAACCAAATATTGTAGACAACTGAGGGAGGAGGTAGCCCGCTTATTCAACAAGGGCAACCTTCGAGAGTTCTTAAGTGATCAAGCCAAAAACCATTTCAGAGAAAGGAATACCAACAGGTAAAACGAACAGGAACAACCACAACATGTGATCTATATTATCGTCGTTGGGGTCGATATTCCACAAAGGCTCGTGTTCAAACGCACTAAAGTATCAATTACTAGGAAAAATCGGACCCGAGATTATGTGCCATAAGGCACCGTATCATTCAACGATCAGGAAGCAGAAGGAATCTCTCAACCCCACAATGACGCTCTGGTAATTTCTATCTTTATGAATAAAATTCAAGTTAAGCATGTTTTAATAGATCCAGGTAGCTCGGCAAATATCATCCGATCGAGAGTTGTGGAGCAGCTTGGCCTACAAGATTAAATCGTACCCGCAGCTCGGGTTCTGAATGGTTTCAACATGGCCAACAAAACAACTAAAGGAGAAATCATTTTACCGGTGAACATAGCTGGAACTATTCAAGAAACCAAGTTCCATGTAATCGGGGGTGACATGAGGTACAACACCCTGCTCGAAAGGCCCTGGATTCACAATATGAGGGCAGTCCCTTCAACTCTCCACCAAATGATGAAATTCCCAACACCGGACGGGGTAAAAACGGTATATGGGGAGCAACATGCTGCAAAATAAATATTCATGGTCGATGAGGTGATACCAATATCGGTGCTTTCATTAGCAAAGGGATCGAAGGTCAAAGGAAAATAGGAGGCCAAATAGCAACCACAACCACCAGCCTCGACTCAGTCGGAAAAGCAGGGAGCGAAAGAGGGCGACGACTACTAGATCCCTCGATCCTTCATTATCCCCGAAGATTCCTACGTCACCAAACCAATAGTCGAAGAGCTCGAACAAGTTATATTTATCGAATACCTACCTCATCGAAAGGTATACTTGGGTACGGGGTTAACCCCGAACTCAGGAAAAAACTCATTAAATTTCTTATTGATAATATGGATTGTTTTGCTTGGTCCCACTTAGATATGACAGGGATCCCACCGAAGATCACAACACATCGATTGAGCCTGGAACCAAAGTTCAGACCGATGAAACAAAAGATAAGGGCCCAGTCCGAGGTAAAGCATGCATTCATCAAGGACGAGGTAACTAAGCTTCTCAAAATAGGATCCATTCGGGAAGTAAAATATCCCGAATGGTTAGAAAATGTAGTGGTAGTCCCTAAGAAGGGGAACAAACTTAGGATGTGCGTAGATTATAAATATTTAAACAAAGCATATCCCAAAGACTCTTTTTCTTTGCCGAATATCGATTGCATGATCGATGCCCGGCCGGCCACAAGATCCTTAGTTTTCTCGACGCCTATTCCGGGTACAATAAAATTCAAATGAACCAGAAGGATCACGAAAAGTCTTCATTCATCACTAAGTATCACACATATTTTTATAATGTAATGCCTTTTGGACTAAAAATGCTGGTGCTACTTACCAACATCTAGTGAAAAAAATGTTCGAAAAGCAAATAGGTAAATCAATGGAGGTATATATTGATGATATTCTTGTTAAGTCCCATGCGCACAGAGGACCATTTAACATATTTGTAGAAAACCTTCAACATATTGAGAAAATACAATATGAAGCACAACCCCGAGAAATGTGCCTTCGGGATCGGTTCGGGCAAGATCGACTTTATGGTATCGAATCAAGGAATCGAAATCAACCCCAATAAAATCAAGGCAATTGAAGACATCACAGTCGTAGACAACATTAAGGTCGTACAAATATTGACAGGACGAATAGCCGCCTTAGGCTGATTTATTTCGAGGTCTTCAGATCGAATCCACAGGTTCTTCTCGCTTCTAAAAAAGAAGAACAATTTTTCTTGGACCCCGTAATGCCAACATGCGTTGGAAGAATTGAAGTGGTACCTCTCGAGTCCACCATCGCTTCATACTCCAAAAGTAGACGAACAACTCTAGTTATACTTAGCAGTCTCGGAAGTCACGGTAAGTGGTGTCCTAGTTTGAGAAGAGCAAGGTACGCAATTTCCCGTTTATTATGTTAGTCGAGCTTTAGGTGAGGCCGAAACCCGGTACCCACACTTAGAAAAATTGGCGCCTACTCTAATAAGTGCCTCTAGGAAAGTAAAATCGTATTTTCAGTGTCACCCAATATGTGTGGTAACCACTTATCCTCTTCGTAATGTTTTGCATAAGCCCGAACTATCGAGCCGATTGGCTAAATGAGCCGTCGAACTCAGTGGGCATGATATCGAGTATCAACCCCAAACGGCTATCAAGTCTCAAATCTTAGCAGACTTTGTGGCCGACTTCACGCCAACCCTCGTACCCGAGGTTGAGAAGGAGCTTTTGTTAAAACCGGGTACGTCATCAGGGGTGCGGACCCTTTTTACAGACGGCGCTTCGAATGTGAAGGAATCCGGGATAGGCATCGTTTTGAATCCGCCCACAGGCAATACAATTAGGCAATCTATCAAAACTTCTAAGTTGAATAACAATGAGGCCGAGTACGAGGCCTTGATTGCAGGTCTCGAACTAGCTAAAAGCTTAGGAGCAGAGGTCATCGAGGCCAAATGTGACTCCTTATTGGTGGTAAACCAAGCCAACAGAACCTTCGAGGTTCGAGAGGATCGAATGCGGAGGTACTTGGATAAATTGCAAGTAACATTACATGGGTTTAAAGAATGGACCTTGCAGCATGTACCTCGAGAACGAAACAGTGAGGCCGATGCCCTTGCAAATTTGGGGTCATCGGTCGAAGAAGACAAAATCAGCTCGGGGACTGTCGTACAACTTTTGAAATCAGTGATCGAAGAAGGCCATGCCGAAATAAACTCCACAAGCCTAACCTGGGATTGGAGGAATAAATATATCGAGTATTTGAAAAACGGGAAACTCTCGTCGGACCCTAAGGAATCAAGAACTCTACAAACGAAAGTTGCACGATTCACTCTGGCCGAAGATGGAACTTTATACAGAAGGATGTTCGATGGACCATTGGCAGTGTGTTTAGGACCAGGAGACACCGGCTAGGTCCTACGAGAAATTCACGAGGGTACTTGTGGAAACCATTCCGGTGCCGAATCAGTGATTCATAAAATCATTAGAGCGGGATATTAGTGGGCCAATATGGAAAAAGACACTAAGGAATTCGTTCGAAAATGCGACAAGTGCCAAAGGCATGCGCCGATAATCCACCAGCCCAGCGAGCAGCTTCATTCAGTCTTATCTCCATGGTCGTTCATGAAATGGGGAATGAACATCGTCGGCCCTCTGTCATCGGCCCCAGGTAATGCTAAATTCATTTTATTCAGGACTGACTGTTTCTCTAAATGGGTTGAAGCACATGCATTCGAAAAAGTAAGAGAAAAGAGGCTATAGACTTCATCTAGGATCACATCATATGCCGATTCGGGATACCTGCCGAAATTGTATGCGACAGCAGAAAACAATTCATTGGCAACAAGATAACAAATGTTCTTGAAGATCACAAAACAAAAAAGATCTTATCGACGCCATACAATCCTAGTGGGAACGGACATACCGAGTCAACATACAAGACCATCATTCATAATCTAAAGAAAGGTTGAACGACGCTAAGGGAAAATGGAGAGAAATTTTTCCCAAAGTCCTTTGGGCGTATCGAACAACATCAAAGTCCAGTACGGGGGAAACACTATTCTCGTTAGTATATGGCGCCGAATCTCTGATCCCGGTCGAAGTAGGGGAACCCAGTGCCATGTTTTGATACGCAGCGGAAGAGTCAAATCATAAGGCTATGAATACGAGCCTTGGGTTATTAGATGAAAAACGGGAAGCCGCCCTCGTCCGAATGGACACACAAAAGCAACGCATAGAAAGGTACTATAACCGAAGGGCCAACCTTCGCCACTTCAAGATAGGGGACTTGGTTCTAAGAAAAGTCACCATCAATACTCAAGACCCAAACGAAGGAAAACTCGACCCAAATTGGGAAGGACCGTATCAGGTTCTCGACATCGTCGAAAAGGGATCCTACAAGCTTGGCACGATGAACGGCGAACAACTACCAAATAATTGGAACATATCACTCCTCAAATTATGTTATTGTTGAGGTATGACCTTCTCTTCTTTTTTTACATTTTATACTAACTTATTTGAGGTGTTCGAGCAAAGGCATCGAAGTTCTCTCCAAGCATGAAGTCCTTAGGTCCAAAAGCACGCGTTGCACTCTTTTTCCCTTCGACTGGTTTTTATCCCAAATGGGTTTTTGTGACAAGGTTTTAACGAGGCAACCATTTGTTCGTGCTAACTTAGAGTATCCGAGGCTTCTTAACAATCAACCTCGAATACTGGGCGGCATCACCCTCGGATGTTATGTTTTCAAGGAGAATACTTTATGTCAACAGGATCTCTATAGGAAATTTTTGTAAAGGACCAATGGTCGAATGATTCGTGTCCATGTAGACGGCTCGAGCCCTAGTGGAAAAACATGTACGCATGTATTAACTATTGAAAGAAGTATTTTTCCTTACCAGATCTCCCGTGCCTTAATAAAATTTCTACTTTACAAATTCCACACTTATGATTTATTGTGAAAACTGGCTCAAGGGACGATTTCAACTAAATTTTAAACGATCAACCTCGCACTCGGGGACTGTCGTAAATTTATTGATATGTTTGAATTATTAAACTTTGAGACCATAGGACCTTAAAAAAGGCAACCATCGATTTTATAGGCCAAGGCCACCCTACTCGGGGACTAACAAGTTCAAAGTGTAATCGGGAGGCAGATCCCAAGGCTACGGCCAAACAAACGCGGCTTGGAGACATCCGAATTCCCCAATAAAAATAGGCCTTCAAATTATTTTTTAAACCAGTTAAAAAGGCTGCCCTCGGTGAAATAACCAAAGGGCTTCGATAATATCAGCCCTTGAAAAACCTTAAAAGATATCAAACAATTTAGTACAAACTTGCGCTAAGGCACAAAAAAGCGAAGAGTTCCAATAACATTAGATCCCACTTACTTCGTGCTAAGGCATGAAAAATTCCTATATGTTTAAATTTTTTAGGCCGAAAAGGGAAAAAGCCATTATTTTGAGGCCATATCGACCCGATTCAAGAGCCTAAGAGCCATTATATTTTTTGAGCTCGAGAGTTCATCCCCATTCAACTAAAACCTAAGGGTTTTATTACATCGAGTTCGAGCAATTACTCACTCGACTACAAAGACTATATTAGTATGACTTTGGCTAAGATGCTTAAGTTTCACAAACAAATTTTCAAAAGGCATGAAACGAATCAAAATTTTCACAAGTCAAAAATTGAGACGAAATTCAAAAAGAAAAATATTTATATATGTGAACGGAGGTATTTACAAAGGACCAACCAAGGTCCTACACAAAAAGAAAGAAAAATACAAATATCCTAGCTATTTTCGGGGGTAACTCCTTCCTCAAGGGCAGCTTCTTCCTCGGGTCCCTCGTCATTCTCGGACCCACTCTTGTTGCCGTCATCATCATCATCGTCGTCGTCAGAAGAGGCCAGTATCCTAGCATCGTCTTCATGCTCTTTTGCCTTTTTTATCTCTTTGGAAAGGTCCAAACTTCGGGCGTGGATATCCTTGAGGGTCTCTCTCTGGGATTGGCATTTTGCAAGCTCGGCAATCCAATGTGCTCGTGTTTGAGAAGTATCGACAGCCTCCCTCACTTGATCTTGAGCAGCTTCGGCATCAGCCCGATATATGGCCACCGTCTTATCAGCCTTGACCTTTGCTTTTTTGGCGTAAGCTTGGACCTTTGCAAGTTCAGAAGCCAACTGAGCCTCGAGATCTTTAATCTTCTTTGCTTGAGCCGAGCACTTCTCCTTCATATTTCGAAGTTGGACTTCAACTGACGACAACCAGGCAAGGGCAATCTCTTTCTCAGCAGCAAGGCAGTCCATGCCTTCCTTCAACCTGTAGGACTCTACTTTCACTAGATCAACTCCTATCGAAACAACTCAATCCTCTCGATATTTTGCTGCGGCTGCGATATAGAAATGTTAACCTCCGTTCTCGGATGAAGTCCATGATTTTTCAAGAGTTTCATTACCTGCTCGATCAACTTGATTCGCTCCTTATGATATTTAGCTAATTCAGTTCAGAGGTCCTTAATCTCCTTGTCTTTCTGCCTGCAGTGAATCTTGATGGCATTCCTCTCTTCAGAAAGCCTTTGGAGATCAGCCTCGCACTGGCTCAATTCAGCCAGGGGACTTAGAGAAAGCTTGTATAGAAAGGGAAATGAGTTAGACATAAACTAAAGGAATGCTACATCAACAAAAGAACTTAAACTTACTCGGTTCAGGAGACATTGGGACTCTTCGAAGAGGTTGGATACGTTGTTGAGATCGGAGGCATCCTTGACCCTGGTAAAGCAATCCCGAAAAGGATCCTCCTCACCGAGGACTCCGCCTACTTCGGGAGTCCCCAAAGCTTGAGCATCCCGTATAGCCTCTTCGAAATAGGCAAGAAGGGATGGCAAGTGAACTGTTGTCGTTGCCCCCAATAAGTCACTCAGGGCGCTCTTTTCAACTCGGGGGGTCTCGGGACCATCCCCCTCAGTTATACTCGCCATTAGACAAGAAGCAGCTTCGATCTCGGACGATGCGGTGATTTTTCCCGAGTCCCTCTCCAAGGCCTCCTCTGCACAGTGGCGAGTATATCTGAGGGGGATGGTACCGAGACCCCTCTCCAAGGCCTCCTTAGCATAAGGCGGGGCCTCACCGGTCGCCACCGATTCAGTGGACTTGGGGGTCTCAATGTTTTTCCTCACTCTAGTCACGAGCATCGAGTCACCATCTTCATTTTCTTCTTCTTCCTTAATTCCTGAACTACATGGGCAGGGAAAGCATTATCTCTTTTTCTTCTTGGGCTTAGGGTCCTCGGAGGTCGAGGCCCTTTTTCTCTTATTGTCCTTCGCTAGAGACAAAGCCTCCTCCTCACTAGACGGAGGCCTCAGGGCCGCATCGTTGCTCAGGCCTACACAAGAAAAAATTAAGTAAGTATAAAGGGATATTACCAATTCATCGGATATGTAAAAGAGGCAACTTACCATAGTTCTTTTCCTCCCATACCTTTTTCCAAATCGCGCCAACAACGCTCAAGTAAAAGTCGAGGCCAGTTTTCGGACCCAAATCTCGAGGTCGGGGATCGCTCGAGCCATCCAAACAACCGTTGCATGACTAATGAATACATTAATAAAGCCGAGGAACGAAATAAGGCATGGAAATTAACAAGTTAAGTAATACTTACGCTTCGGGTTCCATTTCTCAAGAAATGGAATTTTCTCTGTCGGGATGAGATCGGAGGTCCTCACTTGCACAAATCTACCCCAGCCTTGATCTTTGTCCTCGTTGATGCTCGATAACTATACGGCGTTGCAGCTTGATCAACCCTCGAAAGATACGAGGGTTGTATAACCTGATGAGGTGATCGAGGGTGAATGGGATCCCCTCAACTTTGCTCGTGAAAAATCAGAGCATGATGACTATGCGCCAAAAGAAAGGGTGTATTTCGCCTAAGGTCACCTGGTATTGATGGCAAACATCACTGATAACGGGGTCTAGAGGGCCCAATATGAAACGGTAAGTGTAAACCCTTAAATACCCTTCCACGTGGGTAGTGATGCTCTCTTCAGGGGATGGGATCTCTACTACTTTGTCCCCCCCGGTTGCAATCTCTCTTGATCTACTCGAGATACCCCACGGTTATCGAGCAAATATACCTCGATACATGCTCACACCGACTAAGGACCGAGGGAGTTTTCTCGGTCTTGAAATCAGATTTAAGGACACACGGGTCGGGAACGCACTCTTCAGGGAGCGGATCCACCGGCGTTTTATCGTCGGCCAACCGTGAAGAAGAGGAAAAATCTTTCTCCTTTTGTGGAACTGTTTTAGATGTTTTTTCCATCTTATGAGTTGAGGAAATAAGAAGATATTAAGATTTGGTGTTTGAAGACTAGCGGTGAAAACCTAAAAGATTAATGGAGGAGAAGAACTTGAGAGAGGTAAAAGCTTAGAAGATTAGATGAAGGTGAAGGTAAAGTCTGATTCAATAAGAAGAAGGCCTATTTATGGATTTATAGCGACGGTTCAACAACACTAGTGGCCGACCGCTAACTGACACTCATTAATGGTTTGGAGAACTGTACCGATGGGACGTTTTGGTAACTTCCATCTCTTACGTCACGGGGATGACATCATTATTTATCGAGGTCGGAAGAAAATGAAGGCTCAATTCGTTTCTTGTCATTACACTTCCAAAAAACGAGATCTGTATACGGTTGAAATCGGGGCTACCCGATTTTACTATTTGATCGAGACTGGTACGTTGCATCGAATGTCAGCTTCAGCCAAATCATGGAGCTGAGACATTGAGTTCGAGATCGAGGTTGGTATTAATCGAAACCAAGGGAGATGGACTCCGAGTAATGTTGGAGATAGCTCAGTAATAGAAGAGCGAGATATCTGTAATTGGTCGAGGATCATGGCACAAATTTTGGAACATATCAAATCAGAAGCGGTTAATTGGCTAATTGTATGATTACCTTATGTAATTAGAGTTATACCATAAGTAGTATTCCTCTACTATATAAGGAGAAATTCTAATCATTTGTAAGCATTATCATTCACAAAGATTAAAGCAAAACAACTCTTTCTTACTTGCACTATTGTTCATCATTTTATTCCATTTCCTACTGTTCTTGCACCTATCAGTTCGAGGGTATCTTGACTCGAGGCTGAAACTCTATTTGAACGCTCGTTTGATTTGTTTATAGTTTAATATTGTATTTACCTTCATATTTATCAATAAGTGTTGAGCGAAATCACATATCCTTAAAATCACAATATAAGTTTAATTATTATCCAAATTTTAGAGTAAACAATATAGTTCCAAAGACTGAGGTATAACAGATGAATGGCATGCACTTAACCGATGTTCTTCTTCATTCCTCTTGTTCTCTTCAACTTGGGTTAATTTTTACTTTATTATGGTTTTTGTAACACATACTTTGAGCTAATTAGCTCCGTATTGATTTTTTGACTTACTTTCTAACAAAAGTACTATAAACCAGAAGATAATACTCTAATTGATATACTCAATGAAATAAAAAGATTTGAGTCTTCTTCAAGGGCAGCTCAAACACATGTGTGGCCAAAAGCCAAAGTTTAACGTGAGACCAAAAATTTTAAAAGAAAGTTATTATATATATTTTTATATGAAGTCTATTTTTCTATATTTTCGAGATGCAAAGTTGTTAGTGTTATAAATAGAATTGTATTTAAGGTGAATGTCTATATTTTAGGGAGATTTTATGGTTCGTTACTTTGTTGCTAAGTTACTATTTCTCAATAAATAGAGGGATTTTATTCCATTGTAAATCATCCCAAAATCAATAAGAATTCTCTCTCTATTTTTCTCTGCGATTCTCTTTTGTTCTTTTATTATTTTATATCACGTTATCAAAATGAGACTCTAACCAATTGAGTATAGGCTTTGTGATATGTACATGATGCTCAACTTGTACATAATATTGAGCATGATGATTGTCAGTTGTTCCATAAACTTCCTTCAGGGATAAATTTTGGATTTAAGGTAAGTATTTTACCTTATTTTTCTCTTTTAAATTCTTGAAATTCTATAATTTGATTTTAAATACAAGCAAAGACAATAAATTTTGATTATAACTCTAATAGAGTTTGTGAGAAATTATAATAATACTAAGTGGTAAAATTCTATGTCTTGCCATGATCAAATTCATGTATGATTATGAGCACAAGAAGTGAAAACTTATCCCATTGAATTGCTTCATTCTCGTTCCTGTAAGAGAATGTGGAAGCAATATGTAAAAAGTCTAAAAGAAGACAAAACTATTACCATGAAGGTATCAATTGATGTGGACGTGGCAATAAATGGAACTATAATCATCATCAATGTGGAATGAGAACAATACGAATTTTAAAAATAATCCTTCACTCTGTGAAAATAATACGTGTCATCAGATTGACATGAGATTTTGTAAAGCACATAATGATGATTATGCTCCATTCATGATGTAAATGTGACAACATGTGATTTATGAATACATATTCATTCTTGAAAAAATATGAACGTGCTAGTTAGGGGCGGTCTGACGATTTGTACTACACAATTTAAAAATATGGTGAAATTACATGACACAGTAAATTAATGTTTATTGATATAAAACCATATCATAATAAACTTGGAATTTTTATAATGCACCCGTCATGGAGTAAACCTGAAGTTTATCAATATTGATAATTTATTCAATTGGCATAATTGGTTTAGCCATATTATTTAAGTATGATGTGCAAAAAAAAAAAAGAGTATCCACATGGGTAAATGTTAAATAAACTAGAAAGTTCTTTACGAATTCTCTTATGTTGCTTGTTCTCATTAATTAATAGACCACTAAAATTGAAATTGAATCCCATGAATGCTGTAAATATCAAAGGTGATATGTGCACATTCACCTACCATGTATACTACATAAGATGCATCTATGAGATGGTTACATGTGCGATTATTATTAACCCGCAACATGGTGTTTGCGGGGTAACTTGCTCAAAATTTTTAATTTAGAGCATAATTTCCAAATTTTCTATTCAAGATAGTTCATCTTGATAAGTTGGTTTATATCACAGTTGATTTAGCAAAATGATTTATTGAGTGCCTCTTAATAGATAAATTATTGCTTATGAGAACAAAGTTATCTATATCAGTTGGATATACGTTATATACGAAAGTATATTACATTATCCCCTCACAATTGATTCAGGGTCAGGAACCAAATAATTTCATCTTATTATTATTGACGTGCGGTGTATATTTAATTCCATAACACACAAAGGTGAGTTTCCAAAGTTGAGGAAGCAAGTTAATTTTTCTAACATGAGGGGGAGACAAGATAAGTAGTTGAGAAAAAGTTATGTGAAATGAATTATCTTTTATACATATAGATCCTCGAATAAGATAATATGAACTTGAAGTTCATAAAAAGATAATTCATATGCAATATATTGCAAAGCATGTCAGACGTATTTGCTTACCCAAAGAACTACCAATATTCTCACTGCAAATGCTCCTATTAGAATAAGTCCTAGAAGGACAAAGTCTTTGGTACGCTAAAAACGTATAGACAAATCGATTTCAAATAAAATTCTTGATAAAGAAGATGAGAAAATGATCATAATAATGAGGCAAGTGATATAGAAGATCACGTGACATAACACTTCATAAAATCTCAGGCGATGTTTAGGTACCTGAAAATATGAATGAAGAGATCTCTATGTTATGTCTTATTGAAAAAAATGTTGGAACCGATATAAAACGTTCGTTGACGACATCTATGATAGCGATAAGTATAGATGAGTATCTTAAGTTTGTCGAATACAAACACAAAAGTATTGGCCAAATGGAAGAGACAAAATTCAAATAGAATTGGTTTCATATGAAAGATATGTAGTTTTGGACCTGCAGTTCAAACACTTGAAAGTATAAAGTTAATGGTGTGTGCAATTACTTTTATCTATCTTATTAGTCTAGCATGCAATGAAAAGTTGATATGCATCTAAAGTTTATTTATATGGCTTACATGACTTAACTTATATGACAATCTCTGAAGACTTTAAATCGCTTAACTCATATATAATTCTTGGTCCTGAAATACCACATCCTAAATGCAATTTGTGCACATTTATATCTTGTTATAACTATAAGCATAATAATGTGATAGCGAAATTTTTAACCTCTATGGAGATATTGAAAAGGTCATTCCACGACATTTTATGAAGACATTACATATTTATCAAGAATGATGATATCAAGGTGCAACATATTCATTCAAGTTAATATGAATGATTTATTTATCAAATATCTACAAACGATCTTTTGAAGATGGTGCATAAGATTGCGAAGGCTCAAAGATGTGAATTGATTTTCTCATCAAAGGGAGTTAATACGCGTTGTACTCTTTTCCCTTACAAGGTTCTATCTCACTTGATTTTTCTTGCAAGGCTTTTAACAAGGCAACCAAAAGGTGTATTTCTAAACACGTGTATACTTTTTCCTTCTCTAGAATTTTTATCCCACTGAGTTTTATTTTAGTTAAGATTTTAACAAGGCACATTATCCGTTGAATAGACATTCAAGGGGGAGTATTATAATAGAATTGTATTTAAGGTGAATGTCTATATTTTAGAGAGATTTTAGGGTTTGTTACTTTATGGCTAAGTTAATATTTCCATATAAATAGAGGGGTCCTATCCTATTGTAAATCATTCCAAAATCCATAAGAATTCCCTCTCTATTTTTCTCTGCAATACTCTTTTCTTATTTTCTTTTTATAACAGTTAATAATTTTTTATAATCGATTTCAAATAATTCCTTTTCAATTGATAGTAAAGCCAACCCGTTTAATCTATCTTGGGACATTGTTAATCTTAGTTAAGATTTTATCAATTATAATCTTGAAAAACGTCTTTTCTTTGAGGCAATTGTTATAGAAAAACTCTACTTTTATATAAAATATACTAAATATTTTTTTTTAAATCCCTATAGATCTATTATTTTTTAAAACGGGGCTCCCAAAATTTGGGGGCTTAAGGCACAAGCCTTACTTGGAACAACGTTAGAGCAGGCCCGGTCTTCTTTCACATGCCTATATAATATTGTTCATAGAAAAATCAAGAGATTTCCCCAACATAAAGATGGTTTTCAAAAGAGAAATTAATAAAAGTTTACTTAAGATCAATCAACAATATTAATATCTCAATAGATTGACTATATTATCAATCACAAAGAAAACATTAGAAGAAGTTAACTGTAAAAATGTAGTTAACATTTTTGGCTCTAAAGATGCACCTTTGAACAACCAGATGATTTCCTATATAAAAACAAGCCAAATGGGACAAAGAAACAGTCAAAACTAATCTGCTCGTAATTTTATTTCTTGTTTCTAAAGTTTTTGTCTTCCCTGTCTAATTCCTTTTCAACCAAAGGTGATTGGGAGTAGTGTTTACGTTTTTGGAGATTTACTTTGTTACTATCTTGACAATCCTTAGTTGCATAGTTTGCCAAGTAAAATTACAGCACATTGTCATACAAAAAAATGAACACGGTTTTCTCAAAAAGGTGTTACATCTTTTGCTTTCATTTCACTTGTGTCAAACTAATTTCAACACTCTTGTTTTGCTTCAAATTTTGTATATCCTTTAAAAGGGTTTACTTTACATTTCAACCAAAAGGGATGAAGTTTAACTATTGCACTTATTACCACTCTCTTGCCAAATAAGAGGAAAAGAGGGTCATTACATTCGCAACGATGATATAAAGTTAGTGTTCGGCCACAAATTATCAAATTTATTTTAAAAAATTTAATTTAGGTCAAGTTTGATCTGAAGATGAGAATCCGTTTGGACATAATTTTTCAAACATATTTCACTTTTTGTTTTGAAAAAATATGAAATGTGACTTATACCCATGAGTTATAAAAACTATAAAAAATACACAACAATACCAAACAAACAAACAAACTTGCTAATCCTGTATATGCAGAACCTTCATCGATGCCAATCATTAATCATAGTTCTGAACATAGTTAAGTTTACTATAAAATTATCATTTTTATAATGAATACATTATACACTATCCTAAAACTATAACCTGATATTTTAATATCTGCTGCTAATAACTAGCCACTATAATTCGTCAAATTGCAATAATATACAAGATCCATCCGTCCAAACGAAAATAATTGTAATTAGCTGGTGTATTAGTTGGGTCATAATAGATGGTGTTTTTTTTTTCTTTGTAAAATACAAAAGTTTGGGGTAACATTTGAAATTGTTAAAAAATCTAACATTAATATTTTGGGCCAAAAATATGTCTAGAGCTATACATGGATAAAATATATAAACAAATATGTTTTGCCAAATTTTTTTGGATAAAATCTATGACTAAACGGGGCTAAGTATACCACTTATCTTTCCTTCCCCTCTCACCTAAACCATATATAGTGCAAAAAAGTTGTATATACTTAATTTTTGAGATAATATTAGATAGCTTTCACTCGAATTTGCTAACAATCACATCACTTATGGCTCAAACTAGTAGCCGGCCTAAAGTTTGGTGTCAGACAATTGTCACAATTTAATTTGAACACAATTTTATTTATTTAAAGGGAAGTTTTGGCGTAATTGGTAAGGTTTCTTCCATGTAACTAGGAGGTCACGGGTTCGAACCGTAAAAATAGAATTTTATTTATTAATTACTGTACAGAGAAATAATTTTTGTGAGATTGAAGATTTTACTTTAATCATGTAAAAAAAAAAAATTAAAGCAAATTTGCATTTTAATTTCGATATTCCCCCTTCAATAGAAATCACAAAATTTGGACGTAAAAGAAGGACGTGGATATGGTAAGTTCCACTCGATTAGTGAACATCACAAAGAGGACCGTGGTCGCCACACGTTCGTCACCCCTTCTCCTCTTTATACTTCACATACTTTCCTTCTGATTTTCACCAACCTGAAACCACAGAGCGAGCCCCCGAGAAAAAAAAAATAGAACCAAAAATTGACAATGGCGTCGTCTATAAGCATGATTCAAACTGGGTTCTCATGCGGCGGCGCATTATCTTCGTTTACGGCGAGGCCCAGGCGGATGGTGGTGGTTCGGGCTGAAGCTATAAACCCAGATATTAAGAAGGACGAAGCCAAAGTGGTGGATTCTGTTGTTGTCACTGAACTCTCTAAGCCTCTTACTGCTTACTGCAGGTTCTTCTTTTTTATACTATTTGTTTTCCCTAAGTAATTTATACTATATTCTTGTGCGCCGTCATTTCCTTACACTTGCAAAAGAGTCAAAGACCTTTCACTTTTTGTTCTTTTTAAAATTTCAGATAATTCTTCTTAGTACTGTGGAATATGCCGACAAAAATTGTCAGCAGCCTGCAATTTTTTAAATAATTCCAGTAAAAGTTAGCTGAAGCACTAGGGATTTAAATAATCTATTGAACTGAATACATACTTATATCGCTACGCACAGGGATAAGGCACAAAGAGGGATGGGTCAATGAAATCAACAATGTTGTACCGCCTTTTATTTCCAAGAATAAGTTTTTCATCTTTTTCCAATCTTATTTTTTTTGAAATTTCTTTTTTAGTGGCGACTCTTGTTCATTCATAGGAACAGGAATTTGTTCATTTTAGTTGCTGTATTAATACAGTTTCACCAAAAAGTATTAAGCTTTTTGTTAAACTAATTAAATAAGCTGATAATGGGCAAATCCTAGTTAAACATAATAAATCTAAATCTAAGATTAATAGGTATCAATGATGTGGGACCGCATTCAAGGTTATTAAATACCTAGAATGTGCTCAATGATTATCAATGAATGAGATAATAACGGTAAGCAATAAATATGGTAAATGACAATAAATGTAAACAGGAGTAATTAATCACCCAAATATTGAATGATGTGGATGATTCCTCCTTCTGACAACAACGTGTGATAACTAAATATGAGGATGAACAAAATGTTCTTGGATCTTGTGAGTGGAAAGGTAGGATAAACAATGAAATCAGTCACGGCAGCAAGATAAGCTTTTTGTATATTCTCTCAATAGTCAATTTCTTATAAGTGTTCTTATCAGAAAAGTGAAAATCCCTTTTTTGTTCTCTATCTCTTATTATTTATAAGGGATATTCTTAGGAAACCCTAAAAAGTACAATCAGGGGAATATTCAACAAAATATTGCTTTTTGTAATTCTAAGACTATCCTAGCCATTACTACTACTCTTCTCTATTCGACCTCGGTCTTGATATCTCGCTTGGCGAGTCCTCGCTATTGGGCCCTGCTCGACCTCGGCCATAACTCGTGCATTGCATTCGCTGAACCTAGTCGGATTTTGACCCATACAAATACTACCTGCAGTAATTCTTATTGTAATTTACTAGTTGTATTACGTTGTTTTAATCACATCTGATATACCATATAGAGATTATATGAAGTGATAAAATATAACTCTAAGATATTATACTGCAAATATTTGTCCAATTTATAATAAATTGCATGATCTAAATTGTATACCCTATATCTAGATTTTAATCAACTAAAGATCTTGTGACGAACACAAAGTTATGAATAATCTGTCCGAGAACCAAACAAACCTGAGTTTCTCCAACTTTTGACTTAGGATTAGTCAGTGCTTTCAATGGGGAGAGAGGGATAAAACTTGATGAGGGTCAAGAGTTCGAGTTAAGTCCAATGTGAGTTTCTCTAGTTGGATTTGTTTCATCGCCAGTTCATGTGAGTGACGTGAGAGGCCCATGCTGAAAGAAGGCCTTCTCTCCTTTTTTCCCTTCAATTGGTTAGAGAACAGGGCTATAGAAGCACCACTTAATATCCACATGATAACAGTAACTGATGATTGAACTGGAAAACAAAGACATAGTTTTCCCCCTTCTAATATTGTGCCAATTTTCTTTTGTAACTTTTGCTAGAATCTTGAAATAGAATAACGTTTGAAACTGAATTTAGTTGTTAGTTTTATTAAGTGGCTGATTTTTGGGTGCAGGTGTTGGAGGTCTGGGACTTTTCCTCTGTGTGATGGAAGCCATGTGAAGCACAATAAGGCGACTGGAGATAACGTTGGACCCCTGCTCTTGAAGAAGTAAGCCAGTAAATGGTTGTTGTGTCGTGTTAGTCTGTAGATTTTGAAAATTCTTGAAGCCTGTTTCCCCAAGTATTTTGAGTTCTATCTACCATTTGTTTGAAATGAGCTGTTTTTTCCAGGTGAATGTTCATTATAAGACTTATTTATCCCTTTTCACCAGTAGTTTTTCTCATGGTTGAACTTGATCTCATTTTGGTTTCAACCATGCTCTATGTCCACTCTCATGAAACATGAATAATCTTTCCATACACGGTTAGATGGGACTGATGACTTAACAAGCCATATCATTCGAAAATAGTGGTTATTGGTTAGCTCATACACTTAATCTAATATAGTTGTGCCAAGATGTTTCACAATCTCTTATGGCTGTTAGTAGGTGTTGATTAGGTTGGGCTTCCTTGTCTAAACCAAGAAGCCTTGTGCCATTCTATTGAGTGGTTCTTTTGATCGGTTAAGACTTTGGAAACTGAAGTCGAGAGCCATGAGATTATTAGATATTACCTTTGTTATTCAATCCGTATTACTAAAATAAATTCTGAAACAGAAAATCAGCAATAACAGAATGTCGGAATAATCAAACGAAATAATTTCAAAATGAAATTGAGCCAACTGAATGCACAATGTGTTCTTAACGAAATTATTCCCTCAAGCATCCGAGGTGTTGGAATATTATCCGCACAGGATAGAACGATTTAACTCACCAGTGTATCGGTACCAATAACGCCGATGAACAGCGAACCGCGTAATGGGTGTAAATTACACTGGAATTTAATTGTGCAGAAGAAGGAGAAGAAGTTCAAAAAATTTTGTAAGGAAAAGTTCTAGGATCAAGGTATATTTATAGCCATAATCTGGAATTGTTTCTGAAAAGTTTGCAACCTTTAAGAATAGCCAATGGCTGTTGGAATAGGTGGGAACGTTCAAAATATTCTAGAAAAAGAATTTAAAGTAATCCGGGAAAGAAACGAACTGGGTTGTGTCGCGTGCGGGTCCTGGGTTATTCCGGGTTGACATTTGGATAATTAATTAAATTAATTAATTAAATAATGAAAGAAATTTTGTCCAAAAAGTTTAATCAATTAATAAATCCAAATCTAAATCCGAAGCCGAGCAACCCACGACGGCGCGAGACTTACCTTCTTTCCAACCTTTTTAACACCAAGGGAAGTACTTTCTCAATATAAGTACATTCCCTTTTCTTTCTACCACCAATGAGGGACAATTGCTCTTTCCAAAGCATAAGGGAGCTCACTTTTCCTTCACATTTCTTCCCTCCATTTTCCATCCACCAACCTTCAATCCCAACACTCCCCCACATGAATGGGGAATGACTATAAGACAAAGGAATGCACGGATGAGTGTGTGATTTACATGCAAAGATCAATTACATCTGGATAAGTAGGTTTTCCTTTGAACTTTTCGTGGTGAACTTATATCGGATATACTCGGTCAATTGGTAGATTTGATATCTTTGAACCGTCGAGCATTGTTGTATACCTAGACAATATAAGTCACACAATCAACCCTTAACCATCTATGGTTCTCACGGTTATGTTCGCTTCAGCCATAAACACCACTTAGTTTCATGAGTGCTTAGGGAATGAGCCTTTACTTTCTTTGCCCTTGAAGAGGCTTACACTTCACACTCACTTAGGTGATTTCTAAACGTGTAGTCCTATAGACACACTATCTGGTCATTTCCTGCTAGACTTAACAAATCATTAAAAAACTTTACGGCAAAGGGCCAAATATACCCATGTACTTTTGAAAATGGTCTAAACATACCCCATGTTATACTATTGGGTAATCTATACCCCTACCGTCATACTTTGGAACAAAAATACCCTTATTTTGGATGGAGTGCCACGTGGCAACACCAGATTATAACGACCCATTTTTTTAACCCGATCCACTTAGAATAAACCACAACCCGACCCAAGTAAAACCCCACTTAAAATACACGACCCAACGAAATAGAATACCCTATTTTACCTCACGCCCTCCGTTGAAACAGAAAGAAGCAGCATAACATACATTATTTGAGGATACAACGACAGGTTTTGCCAATGATTTTGGCTCGTCGTACAATGACACATCATCATCGAATTTTGTGAACGACTTCCTATTTAACGTGATTTTGGCAATTTTGATGATTCGTTTCAAGACTTGGGAACATTTTGATGATATCTGTTACAGACCCAGACGCAACAGATTCTTCTAACGACGAAGAAGACATGCTTTTTGGAAGAAGGCGCGTGAAAAAGTACATCAACGAAATCAGTACTGAAATCGTCGTCAAGTGTGAAGTCAGCATGCCGACCAGTGGGAAGGCGGCGATGAAGAAACGGGCATCAAACTTTCTTCAGCCTAAGCAAAAGCCAATGTAATTTCATGCCTTCAAATCATAGATAAATGTGTAGCATTTATGATTTAGGGTTTCAATTTTGGGATTTTGAAAATTATCAATGATACTATTAATATGGAGTTAATTAGGAAGAGAAATAATAATGGAAGGCATAAGAAGAGTGATACATTAGAATTGGATGAAATCCAGAGGTATTTTCATGTACCAATAAACAAAGCAGCTAAGGAGTTGAGAGTTGGATTAACAGTGTTGAAGAAAGATGTAGGGAACTTAATATCATGCGATGGCCTCATCGTAAGATTAAGAGTTTGCAGACTCCCAAACAATCGACTTCTTTATGTTTCAACGGAGGGGGTGAGGTAAAATAGGGCATTCTATTTCGTTGGGTCGTGTATTTTAAGTGGGGTTTTACTTGGGTCGGGTTGCGGGTTTGTTCTAAGCGGATCAGGTTAAAAAATGGGTCATTTTAATTTGGTGCTGCCACGTGAAACTCCATCCAAAATAAGGGTATTTTTATTTCAAAGTATGACGGTAGGGGTATAAATAAACCAATAATATAACGAGGGGTATTCTTAGACAATATTTGAAAGTACAGGGATATATTTGACCATTTGCCGAAAGCTTTAAGATTTATTGACTCATCAAAAAGGCTTAATGCTTTACCCTGGTTCCTGAACATTGTCTTCATCACGAGAATGAGTTAAGTTCTTTGACAATGTTGAACCGTCATTCATAAATTTGTTTGATCTCTTTGAACCTAACTCTTGGGATCTCCAGTATGCTGGGTAGAGTAACCGCCTTGATGACTTGTCCTAGGCCTTAACCCAATTCCCTTCAATGATCTTTCAACTGCCTCTCTAGATAGGTCTTTTGTAACTGGATCCAACATGTTATCTCTTGACTTCATGTAGTCAATTGTGATAACACCACTAAAGAGTAGTTGTCTAACGTTATTGTGTCTTCGTCGTATATGACGAGATTTTTCATTATACATAACGCTCCCTGCCATAGCTATTGCCGCTTGACTATCACAATGTATACATATAGGTGCCAAAGGTTTTGGCCAAAATGGAATATCTTCCAAGAAATTTCGTAGTCATTCAGCTTCTTCGTCGGCCTTGTCTAAAGCTATGAATTCAGATTCCATACGGGCGATGCACGTTTGTTTGGATGATTTTCAAGATATTGCTCCACCCCCAATTATGAAAACATATGCACTCGTGAATTTAACTTCAGATGATCCGGTGGTCCAATTTGCATCACTATATCCCTCAATCACTGAGGGGTATTTAATATAATGCAGAGCATAGTCTTGGGTATATTTCAGATACTCCAAAACTCGTTTCATTGCCGTCCAAGGTATTTGATTGGTATTGCTTGTAAACCAACTCAGTTTGCTAATAGCGCATGCTATATGGGTCGCGTACTATTCATGATATACATCAACTTTCCGATACTTTTGCATAGTCCAGTTGTGAGTCACTTTCACCTTCATTCGTTTAAAGTGCATAACTCACATCCTTGAAATCCAAATACTTGAAATTGTCAAGTACTTTTTCAATATAGTGAAACTGTGATAATGCTAGACCTTGTGGAGTCTTGTGAATTTTGATTCTTAAGATCACATCAGCAACTCCTAAGTCTTTCATGTCGAATTTGCTAGTTAGCACGCGTTTAGTACCATTTATACCTGCCATATATTTTCTCATTATCAACATGTCATCAACATATAAACAAACAATGACTTCACGACTTAAAGTGTTCTTAATGTAAACACATTTGTCACACTCATTGGTTTTAAACCCATTTGCCAACATTGTTTGGTCAAATTTAGCATGTCATTGTTTGGGTGCTTGTTTAAGTCCGTAAAGAGACTTAACAAGTTTGGACACTTTCTTTTCTTTACCAAGAACCACAAAACCCTCCGGTTGTTCCATATAAATTCCTTCCTTCAATTCTCCATTTAAGAAAGCTGTTTTAATGGACATTTGATGGATTTCAAGACCATACACGATCGCTAGTGACACTAACACTCTAATAGATGTTATCCTTGTTACCGGCGAGTAAGTGTCAAAGTAATCAAGGCCTTCCTTTTGTATATAACCTTTGACAGCAAGTCTTGCCTTATATTTATCAATAGTGCCATCAGCTTTTATTTTCTCTTAAAAATTCATTTCGAACCTAAAGGCTTATTTTCTGAAGGAAGATCAACAGATTCCTATGTATGATTATCCAAAATTGATTGAATCTCACTATTGTCTGCCTCTTTCCAAAATTCTGAATCAGAAGATGACATAGCTGCTTTGAAAGTTTGAGGCTAATTTTCAAGCAAGAATGTTATGAAATCGGGTCCAAAGGAAGTATATGTTCTTTGACGTTTGTTACGTCTTAGATCCTCTTCACTTGGAGTATTTTCCTTTGGTTCTTCCCGTGTCCGTTTAGATCTTTCACTTGACGACTCGCATTCAATTTTATATGGATAAATATTTTCAAAGAATTCAGCATTATCTGATTCAATTACCCTATTAAAATGAATTTCGGGATTATCATATTTATGAACCAAAAAGCAACATGCTTTACTATTTGTAGCATATCCAAAAAAAATACAATCCATGCTTTTTTGTCTGATTTTTACCCTTTTAGGTAAAGATACTTGTACATTTGCTAAACATCCCACACTTTAAAATATTTCAAGTTGGATTTTCTTCCATTTGCATTTTTCATATGGAATAAATTGCGTTTGCTGTGGGGTACTTTGTTGAGTATTCGGTTAGTTGTAAGGATAGCTTCCCCCCACATGCTCTGCGGTAAGCCGAAACTTATTAATAAAGCATTTATCATTTCCTTTAATGTTCGATTTTTTCTTTCCGCAATTCCATTGAATTAAGGTGTGTAGGGGATAGTAATTTGATGGATAATTCCTATTCTAAGTATATTTCTACAAAAGGAGATTTGTATTCTCCACCTCTATCACTTCTAATATTTTTATTCAATTGATGCTCTACTTCGTTCTTGTATTGCTTAAATGCTTCAATTGCTTCATCCTTACTATTAAGAAAATGAACATAACAATATCGAGTACAATCGTCAATAAAAGTTTTAAAATACTTTTTCCTACCACGAGATGGCGTTGACTTCATATCACAAATGTCAATATGAATTAAGTCTAAAGGATTTGATTTTCTTTCAACGGACTTATAAGGATGTTTGACAAACTTAGAGTCAACACATTTGACATTTTGATTTATTACACTAGAATTTACGTAATACTTCTAAATTAATTAACTTTCGCAAGGTTTTGTAATTGACATGTCCTAAACAAATATGCCATAAATTATTTGACTCCAATAAATAAGAAGAAGCTGAAATTTTATTAGTACTACAACAACCATTACATGTAGTTTGAAAGTGCCCTATGTGAGGTAGCCTTTCCAACATTGATGGTATGCTAGAAACCCATATTTTAGTCATAGTTTGCACTCCAATCACCGTATTTTACTTGTGCTTGAGCTTAAATAATGGTGATTTGCCCTTATTACGTGTTTTATGCCCTATAGGAAATGATTTCGAGCTATTTAGATAATTTGCAGCTAATTTGAACAAGTTGGAGCTTTGAAGTCCGAGTAAAAGCCCAAGAAATTAAGTTGCGATCACGTCCGGGGGTCGAGGACCAAGTCCGTATGTTAAAAAGTGAGAAACCAAAAATTACTATGAGAAAATTGCACTGCCGTGCTGCGGGGCTTAGAGCGCTAGTGCAAAATTCCTGCAAAGTGAACAAGTTAACTCTCTGAAAATCCTCACTAATGTGGCACATGGGGCGCGCGATTTTCGTGGTCGAATTATCCCACTTCGGCTTGGAAATGGTAGTTTTGTCCAGGCCCTTTCCTACATGGTATAAATACACCAAAAATACGATTTTTAGAGGACTTTTGACTTTGGAAGCTTTGGGAGAGCATTGAAGGCCACAAGACTCAGGATTCCATAAGCTTTCCATCAATTCAATACGGGAGTTTGGGTTGTAACGTTAGATTGATATTTTCTCATTCTTTAATTTTATTTGTGATGACTTCCTCCATAATTATGGAATAGTTCCCGTTGGAATTTGACGGATATGGTGTTTTGATAAATATTTGTGGATTTTAACTCTAGTTCTTTGCATGAATTAGTTTATGAAGTTTTGAATTGTTCCACCTTTATACACCAGTTTATTTAATCGAAAGTGTAATATTTTGGTGATTATCTTTTCATTATATTGTTTGATTTAATTAAGTGATTCTCTTAAGAAATGGAAAGAGCTTGTTGAATTGTTGATTAATTCAAGTTATGAGAATATTCGGGAGATATTTTTCTGAAGACTAATTCATTAACGCATGCTTGCATATCTTCACAATGCTTATATTAGTTCACATTTTAGAGTTAAGATTTAATCGAGAGAGGAGTCTTGACTACACGTTTGAACTAATCATCGAGTTAATTCGTGAGAATCATTAGAGCATTAGAGTGAATAAAACTAGAGCTAAATCCCAAATAGCTATCTTGCATGTAATGACCCAACCGGTCGTTTTGCGTATTCAGACCCCGTTCCCTTAAATAAGACTTCCCGTGGCGGCTTATCGTGATTTGTGACTTGCGGGGACGGGTGGTTCGGGATTTGGAGGTGTTTAGAATAGTATAAGAACACTTGGTTCCTTAAGGTTGGCTTTTAAAGCCAAGTTTGACTTCGGTCAACATTTTGAGTAAACGACCTCGGAATCGAGTTTCGACGATTCCGGTAGCTTCGTATGATGAATTCGGACTTGTACGTATGGCCGGAATGGGTTTTGGATGACCCAGGAGCGTTTCGACGTCAAATAGCGAAATAGAGTTTCCTTAAGTTTGAAATTTGGTTTGGAACGTGATTTTATGTTGTCGAGGTCCGAATGGAATTCCGAGACCGAGAATATTTCTGTTATGTCATTCATGACTTGCCTGCAAAATTTGGTGTCATTCCGAGTGGTATAGGTTGGTTCGGCTCATTGAACTGAATTCAAGAACTTAGAAATTCTTAAGTTTGATTCTAGGGGTTTTGAGGGGTGATTTTGAGTTCTAGCGTTGTTTTGGGTGTTTCGAAGGCTCGAGCGAGTCCGCAATACGATTTAGGACTTGTTGGTATAATTGCGCGGGGGCTCGGGTGGGCCCAGGTGCCTCCCGGACACCCCAACGAGGCTAAAAACCAGCAGTTTCAGCTGTTGGTGCACCTAATCTGGTGTGACCGCAGGTGCGGTTTCCCAGATCGCAGGTGCGATACCGCCCTTGCAGTCAAGCCATCGCAGGTGCGATCCCAAGGGATTTGGACCAAAACCGCAAGTGCGGACCCGCCGGTGCGGGATTTCTTCCGCAGGTGCGGTCACAGGCCTCCTTGGCCAGTTTTGCAGGTGCGACCATTTGGTAGCTGGTGCGAGACCGCAGGTGCGGTCCTCGAGCCGCAGGTGCGAGATCACTGGAGGCAGTGATCTCATTTAATACGGGATTTGGTCATTTTTCACCATTTCTTCTCCTCCATTGGCGATTTTGAGAGCTTTCAAGAGGGTATTCGGCCTAGATACTAAGAGGTAAGTAATTTTCATTTAAATGTTGGTTTATTACATCAAAACTTAGGTAGATTAACATCTAATTAGTGGAAATCAAAGGGGTTAGAGTGAAGACCTAGGGTTGATGAACTTTAGGGAATTTCACCACTTTTCTACCATGAAATCATACCAAAATTATATATTATTGATCCTTAAACTATGGGTGAGTGTTATCTTCGAAAACTTTCGGAATCCGAGCATGTGGGCCCGGGGGTGTATTTTGGGATTTCTTCAAGAATAGTGAATTTTCTAAATAAGTAGGAGAATTTCCATACTTTGAGCATGCATTGACATATTTATATACCATTTGACTAGTTTCGAGTCCTCGCGTGTAAAGTTTGGAGTTTCGGGCGCGTTCTTGACCGGGAAGTAGATTCTACGCGAGGTGAGTCTCCTTTCCAACATTGTAAGAGGGAATTGTCCCCATATGTAAATGTAATGATTGAATTGTCCTTATTTGCGGGGGCCAGGTACGCACAAAGTGACGAGAGTCCGTGCGTAGCTACTACTCTGTTATGTCGGGTAGAACTTAGATTTCATAAGCATGCCTTTATGTGCCTTACCTGTATCTTTACATGTGTTCCTGGTTGCTTATTATCCTTGAAATTGACATGATAGTTTCGGAAGCTATGTGTAAGTGTAAGTGCCTAAATTTTTGAATTTAAGAATAATCCATGATAAATTCCTGAATTTCCTGACAAATTCTGTGTATGTCTACAAGCACCCGTGTCGTATGTATGATTCGCGAGTGGGGTAGACCTATATTTATGTCAACCGCGTCGCATGATCGATTTGCGATAGGGGTAATGGATGCATCCATGGTTCGTGCCGCTCGACCTTCGGCAGTGCACATTTATTTTCGCGTCACTTCGGCCGTAAGCTTCGGCATATTATGTGCTATGTATTTGACTGAGAGTATTGTTGTTATTAAACAAATTACCCCACGTGTAAGGGGAAATTCAGACTTTTGTGGTAATTATTGTTTGACTCATGAGAATAAATTTGCAGTTTTATATAATTGATACTTGATGCCTTAGTGATTTTCATGACTACTTTTCTGTCTAGCCCTACTTATCCATGTTAGTGGTTATTGACCCTAGTAAGTATCACGTCTACCTATCGTCACTACTTCTTCGAGTTTAGACGTGATACTCATTGGGTACATATTTTGTTTATATGTACTCATGCTACACTTCTGTACTTAATTGTACAAGTTCTGAGGCTGTTGCACCTGGTCACTATTCCGGTGTCCGTCACTAAGAGATCCGTTTGGAGTAGACTAAACGGTGAGCTTCTTATTCCTGGCGTTCCTCGGAAGCACTATGGAGTTTCCATTATTGCTGGATATTCTGTCTATCCTTCCAGACAGTTGTACATCTATTTTGTTTATTTTGTATATTCCGCTTGTCGCCTGTGGACTGTGACACTAGGTCTTGGCACACGTAGTTGATTCGCTAGTATTTTGCTACTCTGTTTATGCTGGCAAATGATTTTTAGTTACTTTAAATCAACTTGCTTCACTTCCTCACTTTTATTAAAGGACTTCTTAAATTAAAACTGGGTAAGTATTTGAACATCTCATTAAATTTAAGAAATATCGTTAGTAACTAGTGTTGGCTTGTCTGACTCCGGTGTTGGGAGCCATCACGACCTGAATAGGAATTTGGGTTGTGACATTGCACATATCCTGTCAAACCCTTATTCCTCACATTTATAAGAAACAAACTCTGCTAATCTCTAATTCCTTGCGTCAAGTGTCAATTGCTTTATTTTATTAGTTAAACATAGTTCATAATCATTCAACTCAAGTGTTGATTCTCCTGAATAGCAATTAAATCAGAAATTATTCGAACATTGTTTAAATCCAATCCTTGTGGAGACGATATTTTACTATACTATCTTTGACTAGCGAGCAATAATTTTGTGTTGTGTTTTGCGATCATCAAGCATACATATCATTCTTGCTTATAACAACTTTGTCTATACAAATACACATCTGAATCAATTCTTAACAAGTGGAGAAGTTGAAACTAATTTTTTCTTAATGGTAGGAACATGAAGAACGTTGTTGAGCGTTAACACCTTGCCGGAAGTCATCTTCAAGAATATATTCCCATAACCCTCAATTTTGGCCGTTGCAGTATTTCCCATGGAAAGATCTTCTTCGGGACCAATAGTAGAGTAAGTTGCAAATGCTTCTTTGACAGCATAAACATGTCGAGTGGCACCAGAGTCAATCCACCACTCATTTGGATTTCCAACTAAGTTATATTCCGAAAGCATTGCACACAGATCATCAATGTCATTATTCTTCTCCACTATGTTGTCCTCTCCCTTTTTCTTGTCCTTTATCAGGAGACGACAGTCAGGGACGTTGTTACCAGATTTTCTACAATTGTAGCAGTTGCCCTTGAATTGTTTCTTGTTCTGCTCCTTAGTCTGTCCTGAAGACCTGCTCATCTTCTTACTTCGGGAGCAGTCTCTTCAACGATATTGGTTCCCATAATCGTTGAATTTCCACGCGAATTCTTCTCGGCTATTTGATAGGTTTCAAGTACCTTAGTTTTATATTTTGATGATCTAACAAACTTATTGTCAAGAACAAGATAAGGAACCTGATACACACTTGGTACACAACTCAAATATCTGACTCAAGCTAGATAAAGTTGTCATAACTTTAGAAGATAAAGATTCATCACAGGGAGCTGATGACCTTGGGTTCCCTTGGAAATAGTACGAAGTCAACTTTCCACAGCTGGAAAGTGACTACTTGCACTGTGAACGCAAACAGTACAACATAATGCAACAATCACTTCCATTGGGAAGGACCTTGTACCATTTAGGTGATTACATCATTCAAGTGATGCCATCCAAGTTGTATTGACATTAATATTACAACAAAACATCACTTGAACACTTGAGGAATTATTCAAGCACTTCAAGCATCTGATTATCAAGAATACAATTCTCAAGTGCATCAAGAACAAAGTACATCACTGCTACGGACCAATTCCTACAACAAGTCTTTGTATGTCTTTAGTTGAGTTGTAACTTTGTAATTGTTCTTCATTGTAATTCCTACTTTGCTTGTCTAGAAGCATTAATTGGGAAACCTTTGTAAACCATAAACTTCAGTGTTTGTGTCGTGACTAGAGTTAGTCATGTGTTGAAGTCTTTGTAATAGGTGTATTGCAAAGTGGCTTGTAATATGTGTATTACAAGTTAGTGAGAGATTAAGATTTTAATTCTTAGGTTGCATAGGTTGTAATATAAAAGGTTACTCATAGTGAAGTTGAAATCCTACAAGTGTAGGTCGTGGTTTTTAATCCCATTGAGCCGGGAATTTTCCACGTAAAAGTTCCCTGCGTCATTTACTTACTGTTGTGCAAGTATAATCTGTGGAAACCAATATAGGACATGGTCTCTATATAGTTTGGTGGACTTATATATTCTATCAATTGGTACCAGAGCGGGTTCTTTCTATCAGGTTAACACCTAGAAAGGATCCTCATGGGTGCTCCACCAAACTTCGAAGAAGGTAAGTCCACTTAGAGGCTACCTAGGTTCAATGGCCAATACTATGGGTGGTGGAAGACACATATGCATGACTTTATCATGGCTGAAGACTTCGAGTTGTGGGACGTCATCTGTGATGGTCCCTTTGTCCCTACAAAGAAGGTTGGAGATCCAATTGTAACAGTTCCTAAGACGAGGAAGGAGTTCAACGACGTTGATCGAAAAGCTATTGAGAAAAAAATTTGTGCTAAGAAATTTTTTGTTTGTGGAATAGGTCCTGATGAATAAACCAGGATATCCGCTTGTCAATCTGCAAAGGAAATATGGGAAGCACTACAAAGTGTGCACGAAGGAACCACTCAAGTAAAGCAATCTAAGATTGACATGTTCACCACTGAGTATGAGCTCTTCAGAAGGAAGGATAATGAATCCATTCAAGATATGCACACTCGATTCACTTCCATCATAAATGAGATACACTCTCTTGGTGAAATTATTCCAAGAAACAAGCTTGTGAGGAAGATTCACAATGTGCTACCCAGCTCTTGGGAAAGTAAAGTGAATGCTATCACTGAGGCAAAGAATTTGCAGGCACTGACTATAGACGAGCTGGTTGGGAATCTGAAGACCTATGAAATGAAGAAGAATAAGAAGAAGGACAGTAGGAGAAGAGAACCAAAGAGGTAAAATAACATGGTACTTAAAACAGAAAACAATGACTCAAGTGGTGAGGATAATGACATGGCATACTTGAATAGAAGATTTCAGAAAATGGTTCACAGGAATGGTGGCAGTTCTAGCAAGCCAAAGAATTATGACATCTGTTATAAGTGTGGGAAGCTAGGACATTTCATCAAGGAATGTCCTCCCTGAAGCAAGAACATTTCAAGCACAACTCTGACAAAGCAGCCAAGAGGAACACGGTTCGTGATAAACGCTTCAAAAGAGAGAACGATGCTGCCAATGTTGTGAAGCAAGCTCTTGCAGCATGGCGGGAGTCCTCCAATGAGTTTGAAGAAGAAAATTATGCAGGTGACAGTTCAATGATGGCAGTTGAAAGTGAAGCAACTGAGTATGACTCAATATTTGCTTTGATGTCTCAATCAGATGATGATGAAGATGACGACAATGATGAGGTAAACTTTCGGGATGTTCAGAGAAATCTGAAGTCCTACTCTTCTAAAAAGCTCATGTCATTAGCAAATGTGTTAATTGATGTTTACCATAGTCTTGTAAATGATCAGGATGGTTTAACTATGCACTTAGGAGATGCTAAACAAACCTGAGATGATTTGGTAGTTTGTGTTGTTGACTTGAAGGAAACAATAGATAATCTGAAAAATGAAAAGGAGGTTCTAGCTGAGAAAATCACTAGCGTAGAACACGAAAGAGATGATCTAATAGTGGTAGTGGTTGACTTAAAAAAAACATTGAGAATGTTAGTAAGGAAAAAGATGCCTTAGTGGAGAAAGTTGCTTTCATTGAGCAAGAAATAGATGATCTTTTAGTGGTGGTAGTAGACTTAAAGGAAACAATAGAGGAACTTAAAATTGAAAGTAGGTCTGGAAATTCTGAAAAAGGAAAAGAAGTTACTAGTGAGGCACACATTAAGCTTGAGAATGAGTTGAATGTTGTAAAAACTAGTTTGTGTGCTGAGCTTGAGAAAAATAGACAGCTTCAGGAAGAATTAGAAAGAGTGAAAAATGATCTTGAATAGTCTCTTAAGTGGACCTGGTCCTCTAATGTTGTTATTGCCATGTATGTTAATAATGGTGGAAACAGACAGGGAATAGGGTTTCAAAGGGAGAGAACTTTCTATAACCCTCATAGCAAGTATGTTATTGTACTCGATAATTGGCTATGTACCCACTGTGGTAACAATGGGCATTTCAAAGAAAATTACAAGGCCAGGGTTCAGTATCTTCAGAAAAATAAGGTCTTTACTGAAAGAGTAACTATTGAAAGAGGACATGGTGCCACTCATAAAAAACGCATATTACCTACATGGACTAAAAGAGCACTCATTCATCCCTTTTCTCATTACAAGGGACCCAAACTTGTTTGGGTTCCTAAATCTAACCCTTGATTTCGTTGTGCAGGGAGCAGTGAAAGGAAGCGGTCAGTAGTGGTACATGGAAAATGGATATTCAAAGCACATGACTGGAAATACCATGGACTTTCTTTCACTAAAATCCCTGCAAGGATGGAGTGTATCCTTTGGAAATGGAAAAAAGGGGTACATTCTGGGTGTTCGAAGGAGTGGGAAATCACTCACTCACTTAATTGAGAACGTATACTATGTCAACGACCTCAAATACAGTCTCTTGATTATTTCTCAAATTTTTAATAAGTGAACAAGGTTGAATTCTTGTCCAAAATATGCACAGTCACAAACCTTGTAACTGGTGAAGTGGTGCTTGTGGCTAAAAGATACAAGAATATCTATGTTGCAAATTTTGAGTCTCAAAAAAGTGGTGATCTGAGTTTCCTGAAAGCATTTGATGATGATGGTGAATTATGGCACAGAAGGTTGGGGCATGCAAGCTTCTCTCTACTGAAAAAGTTGGTCCAGAAAGACTGGTTCGTGGTCTGCCCAAGTCAAGGTTCAAGGAGCACAAAGTGTGTGATTCTTGTGCAAGGGTAAAGCATGTAAAATCTTCATTCAAGCCCAAAAAGGATGTCAGCACCTCAAAAACACTTGATCTTCTTCATATGGATCTATGTGGACCAATGAGGGTGCCAATCAGGGAGGAAAAAGTTGTATTTTCGTAATAGAAGATGACTACTCCAGGTTCACCTGGACTCTGTTCCTCAGAACCAAAGATGAGACCTTTCAGGTATTTGTGGCTTTTGTGAAGAAGATTCAAGTAAAGTTGGAATCAAAAGTGGCATGCATTAGATCATATCATGGAACCGAATTTGATAATGAAAAGTTTGATGAATTCTGTAACGAAAATGGCATCACCACAACTTCTCAGCCCCAAGAACACCACAACAAAATGGAGTTGTGGAGAGGAAGAACAAAACCTTTGAAGATATGGCACGAACAATGTTGATCGATAGTGGGATTGCTAAGAACTTTTGGGCAGAAGCTATCAACACTGCTTTCTACTTGGTGAACAGGTGCATGATCAGGTCTCTCTTGAAAAAAACTCCTTATGAGTTACTGAATGGAAGGTAGCCCAAGTTGACTCACTTGAGAACATTTGGATGCAAATGTTATGTTATCAACAATGGAAATGATCAACTTGGAAAATTTGATGCCAAGAGTGATGAAGGAATCTTCCTGGGTTATTCCTCTCAAAGCAAAGCCTACAAGGTATATAACAAACGAGCTCAGTGTGTTGAGGAGAGTGTGCATGTAATTTTTGACGAATCTTATCACTCCTATGAGAATGACAAGAAATATGATCAATATGGAGAACCTCTGCTGGTTCTGGGAGTGGTTATTGATATGGAAAATGAAAAGGCAAAGATTATTCTCCATGTCAAGGAGATAAGTGAAGACAATTCAACCACTTCCTCATCTATTGGAGAGGAACCAGGTTCTACAATCACAACCACCGAAGCTGAAGATAGAGTGGTTGATGCAGTTTAAGGTACTTCACTGGTAGCAGAAAGAAGCATCCAAGAAAATAAGTCAAGCATGCCCAACTCTTCTACAAATTAGATTCAGCTGCCAAACTAGAAGCACAAGAGCTCACATCATCTTGACAAATTAATCACTCCTCTGGATTCAGGAGTTCAAACCAGATCAAAAGCCAAAAATTCTCTTGCCTTTTCAGCATTTCTCTCCCAAATAGAACCCAAAAATATTAACAAATCCTTGAAAGATGTAGACTAGATCACAACTATGCAAGAAGAGCTGCATTAGTTCGAGAGGAACAAAGTATGGCAGCTGGTACCCAGACCTACAGATCGCACCATCATTGGGACCAAGTGGGTATTCAGGAACAAGCTTGATCAATTTGGAAACACAACAAGAAACAAGGCAAGGCTAGTGGTGCAAGGCTATAATCAGGAGAAATGAATTGACTATGATGAGACATTTGCTCCAGTTGCTCGCATGGAGGCTATCAGAATCCTCATTGCATTTGCATCTCATATGGAGTTCACTCTATTCCAAATGGATGTCAAAAGTGCATTTCTGAATGGCTTACTTAAAGAAGAAGTCTATGTCAAGCAACCTCTAGGATTTGAATGTCATAAACATCCTGAATATGTGTTCAAATTGGACAAGGCGTTGGTATGAAAGGCTCCTCGAGCTTGGTATGAAAGGCTGTCAAAATATCTCTTAGAAAATGGCTTTGCAAGAGGAAAATTTGACAATACTTTGTTTCTAAAGAAATGAGGGAGGAACCTGCTCATTGTTCAAGTATATGTTGATGATATCATTTTTGGGGCAACATCATATTCAGTGTGTGATGAATTCGTAAAACTCATGGGAAGCGAGTTTGAGATGAGCATGATGGGAGAGTTGAATTTCCTTTTGGGTCTTCAAGTGAAGCATTCCACAAAGGGAACATTTATAAGTCAGCAAAAATATATCAAGGAGATTTTGAAGGTTTGACATGGAAGCATCAACAGTGATTGACACTCCCATTACCAATGCTACTCGCCTAGATATAGATGAATCTGGCTCTCATGTGAATCAAACCATGTATAGAGGAATCATTAGATCTCTCCTCTATCTCACTGCAAGCAGGCCATATATCGTATTCAGTGTGAGACTATGTGCAAGGTTTCAATCAAATCCCAAAGAATCTCATCTGAAGACTGCCAAAAGAATCTTAAAATATCTTAAGGGAACACGGGATCTGGTCCTGTATTACCCTTCATGTGACAATTTTAATCTTGTTGGGTATGCTGATGCTGATTATGTAGGTTATATTGTGGACAGAAAAATCACATCTGGAATTGCTCACTTCTTGGGTTCATGTCTTATCTCATGGGGTACAAGAAAGCAAAATTCAGTGGCACTTTCAACAACTAAAGTAAAATATGTTGTAGCTGCTTCTTGCTGCGCTCAGCTACTGTGGATCAAACAATAGCTGGAAGACTTTGGAGTGTACACTTATTGTGTACTTCTTTTTTGTGATAACACAAGTGCACTCAACATGGCCAAAAATCCAATCCAACATAAGAGAACCAAGCATATTGATGTGCGACATCATTTTCTTAGAGACAACGTTGAAAAGGGGCGTATCTGTATGAAATTTTGCAGCACAGAAGATTGAATTGCAAACATCTTTACCAAAGCCCTGAGTAGAGAACATTTTGAGAGAAACCGACTGGCACTGGGGCTGATAAAGCCTAGTTGGGAACCTGATTCCCAACACATGGCTATGAAAGTCACATACAGGTAAAACTAGCTAAAGTATTTTATGTCCAAGTCTAACTCACTTCTATACCGTTATAGGTAGACACACATGGTGATTACAAAAGCTGGTGAGGCAACTCATAAGAGGGTTAAGAACTTTTGCAAGAATGGTCAAGGGAACCTGGTTCCTGTGACACATGTTAGTAGTCTTTTGTTTTTCTCATATGCATATTAAAAGGAACAAAAATAATGCCACATCATCAACTTTTCAGTTTCTGTATGCCACGTCTTTTCTTTCAAAATCTTTTCACATCTCTCTTGAAGCGTTGCATCTTCCCATGTACTTGCCGCCGTTTCAGAATCCGTTTCTCCTTTCTTCATAAATTCCATCAACTACATTATAACCCTTTCACTTCCAAAAACTTAAACCAACTCGCATGTATTCTCTCTTCTCTCAAAACACTCTTCAGCAAAAAACCCTACCATGGATGAAAATCAAACAACTTCTCTTACAACTGATGATAAAACCACCGAGTCCTCACTCGTAAAACCTCCACTAGTTGTTTCTTCTCCTACCACTGTTCCAAGTGAAAACCCTAAACCAATTTCTCCTTCTCTCTCCACCTCTGTCTCTCTACCTACTCTGACTTGATCCTCTCCCAAGTTCTGAAAACTCAAACAACCCTAAGGATGATAGTATCCCTCCATGGTCGCCTGAGACGCTCAACCAGCAGAATAAAGAGGAAATTTCCATTCTAGAAGAAACTCAGGGTCATTCGTCCTTAACAATGAAAGTATCATCGAGTAGTCTCGAAATTGTTAAGGCTACTGTGGAAAGTTATGAGTCTACAAGTATTTTCGCTTTTCCTATTATTGCTTCTATGGAACCTCAAGAGAGGGATGCCATAAAAACATGCTTTCTATTGTTGCTGAGGGGATAATAGTTAAAGAAAATTCTGGTGTGACTGAGTCTCAGTAGGAAGAGACTCAGCCCTTGGTGGGGGAAGGAACACTTGTTCCCTATGAACAACCGGCACAGGAAGAAACACTGGGAACCCACTTGATGGACCTAACCCCTCTCCTGAGGAAACATGTCAGGAATCATCACCCCAGGTCAGTTTCGACCCGCTTTTTATCCTCACTTTGATGCTGAGCCCTTGAGTGTGGTGCCACCTGTGATAAGGTCTAGTGATGAAGAGGATTTAGATTATGTTGTGCTGAGTGAGTTTGTCGGGGTAAGGAGGAAGTGGCAACTCCTGAGCCTCCTCCTAAGAGACCTACTACCAGGTTGTAGAAAAAGGAGGCTCTTGAGTCTGCTCTTAAGAAGAGTAAGAGGAGTCGTATGAAGAAGAAAAGACTAGTCAAAGATGGTCAAGTTGTAATTGATAAAGATATACTATTTTTTGCAGTTGATGAGGAACCAAGTTCCTTAACTAAGAGGCCCACGAGGAAGATACACTCTCTTTCTCTTTCAAATTCTAAGAACCCTTCTAAAAGTGCAGTTGGTACACCCAATGAAAAGTTGGTAAGGAGTTCGAGTGAAAAACCTGTGAAAGTCAGTGACTAGTTGAAAGAAGTGGAAGTGGAAGTGTTTGAGGAGAACATGCAAGTCAAGTCTGGTGAAAAGTTTCAGTCTCGTGGGAAGTCTGTGAAAAGAAAATTGGTGGATGAGGAAGAACTCGGTTCTCCCAAAAAGTTGAAAGGTGGTAGTATCTTTGGGAAGGAAAGATTGAGGTACCAAAAGGTGTTGTGTGGTTGTACTTTTGCCCCTGAAATTTATGATATGGCTGGAATGCGTCAAGTGGTTGAGATGTGTGAATTTCAACAGTGGGGACACTTATTTAATGTGGATATGCCCAAGGTATATGAGGAAGAGGTGCATAGTTTTTATGTCGGACCTCTTTACTGTTGAATCTGACCACATCTGTGCATTGGTGAATGGAGTTGACATTGTTATGGATTCTGTTGTGCTGGGAGAAATACTCAAGGTTCCTGCTGAGGGTTTGACATCCGTCTGTGGTGCTTGCAGCTCTAACTTTCAGAATGCCATTGTGAAAGAAAGGGCGGTACAATAGGGGGAACAGGTGCATAAGAAGGCATTGCTTCCTGTTTATCAGCTGCTCTTTGAGTTAGTCAACAAGATTCTGCTTCCTCGTGCTGAGAGGATATCCATCACCTCCGGTGTTGATTTGGTTCTGATGGAGGCATTGTATGGGTTCAAAACTGTTAATCTGCCTGGTATAATGATTGAACATATGCATAAGGTGGTAGAGTTCAAAGATGGCAATCACGGACTTCCCTATGGATTCCTCCTCACGCGAGTGTTCAAGTATTTTAAAGTGCCTTTGGGACATCCAAAAGTTGGGACCAATAAGAAGACTTTCTCAAAGACAACACTAGAGGAGTGTGAGTGCATTGATAAAAGTGGAGGAGTAGGCAACACTTCTGTAACGACCCAGTCCATCGTTCCGTAGAATTTGCAATTTTACTACTATTTATGCCCTGTCATAGCTGGGTTATACTGTTCATGATGTGTTAGAGTTGGTTATCTCGGGTTCGGAGGGGTCATAGAAGAAATTGAGACACTAAGTCTCTAAAAGTAGCTTTAGAGTTGGGAAAGTCAACTGAGAGTTGTCTTATTTGTAAACGACCTTGGAATGAAGATTTTATTGCTCGGATAGCTTCGTTAGGTGATTTGGGACTTAGGAGTGCATCCGGAATAATTTTGTGATATCCGGTGTAGAATTAGGCTTGAATTGGCGAAAGTTAGTTTTTGGCTATTTTCGGTTGGCAGTGGGAAATAGGCTATCGGGGTCGGAATGGAATTCCGACAGTTGGACCAGGTTCGTAATGCCATTTTGTTTATGTTTGCAAATTTTCAGGTTAATCAGAGGTGTTTTGGATATTTTCGGCGTAGTTGGTGGAATTTAGAAATTTGGAAGTTCATAGGCTTGAATTCGATGGGATTTTGGAGTTTTGATGTTGTTTTTGGTGTTTTAAAGGCTCGACTAAGTTTTAATGATAATTTAGGATGTATTGGTATATTTGGTTGAGGTCCCGATGGCCTCAGGTGTGTTTCGGGTGGTTAACGGACCAAGTTTGGAAGTTGGGAAGTTGCTGAATTTTTCTGGTGTTTTTCATCTGGTTTCCTTCTACGCGATCGCGGGAGGAAGCTTGCGATCGCGTAGGCCTAGCTGGGTAAGGGAAAAATCTTGTGAATCGCGATCGTGTGAAGGGGGTCGCGATCGCGTGGGGTGCAGAAGTTGTCCAGTGCGATCGCGTGGGGAAGCTCGCGATCGCGTAGAGTAAAAAGGCGCGTGAGGAAGGGAGTCCGGTTGTTCTTCGCGATCGCGTGTTATGATTCACGATCGCGTGAGTATGGGTCATGGTGTATCGCGATCGCGTGGTGTCATTTGCGATTGCGTAGGGTGAATGAGTGAGGTTGTAGAGTTGTTCTCTGTGATCGCGACTGGATGTCTGCGATCGCGTAGAAGGAATCCCTGGGCAGAAACTTTAAGTTCAAAAACGAGGGTTTTTAGCCATTTTTCAAAACTCCATTAGAGAGCTCGGGAGAAGGGAGAGTTTGGAGAGATTTTCAGTGGGAGTCTTGTGGTAAGTATTCCTTGATCGTTTTTGGTCTAATTTCACGAATTAATATTGATTATTTCCATGTAAGTTGTGGAATCAAAGTAGAAATTGAGAAAAATGGGAAGAAAAGTTGGGAGATTCTTTTGATGATTTGAAGGGGTAATTGTGGTTGGATTTTGGTAAATTTGATATGGTTAGACTCGGGTGAAGATAAGGATTTCATTTTTGTAAATTTTTCCGAATTCCGAAACGTGGGCCCGGGGGTCGGGTTTGGCCAATTTCGGGATTTTTGAGTATTCTTAATAAATTTTTATTGGGATTCACCCCTTAGCATATAATAATGATATACACTTGATTGGTTGTAGATTTGGAGCGCTCGGAGGTCGAATTTCGAGACAAGGGCACTGCGGAGTAGTATATTAGCCGGTTTTGAGGTAAGTAACGTTTTCAAACTTGGAACTGAGGGTTCGAAACCCCAAGTTATTTGATAATTGATGTTAATTAAGGTGACGCACGTGCCAAGTGACGGGCATGCGGGCGTACACCGAATGTTGTAGCCTGGATCATCCCATGGCACTGCCTAATGATTATTTCAGGCTGATACTGGTACGGTGAAGGTTGTATTTTCTTTTAACATATTAGAAATCATGTTAAGTATAAATGCAAAGGCTTCACGCCGACAATGTTAAGACCCGAGTGGTCGCCTATTACTGTCTCCTCTTGTGATTATTTGATTTCATATACTCAGTCTTGTTATAGCATATCATTTCATCCCTCAGTCTCGGAAATTGTTAATTATATGCATATTTAGCATTGTTTGGGTTGATTTACACATCTGCGAGCCATATGAGTGATACTGAAAAAGGTATTGACTGAGTGAGGCCGAGAGCCTGGTATTGAGACAGTTATGAGATTGGACTGCACACCGCAGCGATCATTGAATCATGCCTTCGTTGGCTTGATATAATGCTTGGGCTTATATGAGCCCCTCCGGAGTCTTTACACCCCCAGTGAGCGCACATATATTGAGGGATGGATTTTCCCTGGGCATGGATCTTGCCTGAAGTTATTGATATTGAGGGATGGATCTTCCCCGGACATGGATCTTGTATGAAGTTGATATATGTGAGGGATGGATCTTCCCTGGACATGAATCTTGTCCGAGTGTTGTATTCCGGAGATGGATCTTCTCCGTGGGGATGGATTGACCTTTTTTTCCCTCAGTACTGAGTGACTACGGTCACCAGTGTTTATGCATATTCCGGGATGGATCTTCCCTGGGCCTGAGAGCTATATATAGTACTGAGTGGACTTCTGTGGGAGATTTGTGAGAACTATGTGCATTTTTACACGGTTGATATGTTGGCATGTAGAGCATATTGAGATATACTTAGCATATTTTGTTGTTATTTTTTTTATAAAATGTGAACATGTCTAAAATTTTGTACGCAAATGATTACAGTTATTGAGGTTTAGTTCGTCACTACCTCTCAGCCCATAGTTTGGGTTCGTTACTTCTGAGTTGGTGTACTCACGTTACCCCCTGCACCTTGTGTGCAGATCCAGGTTCATCGGGACCCGGTAGCGGTTGCGGATTTGCTGATTAGAGTTTCTTTTGGAGTCTTCGAGGTAGTAGCTGGCGATTGCAGCCTCGTCTTTTCCCTCTTTATCTTCCTGTTGCACTTTACTTTTACAGACTATGTTGTCTATTCCCGTATCTTGAAATTCTCATGTTGTAGTAGCTCGTGACTGAGTGACACTAGATCCGGGGTTGTAGAAATTAAATTTTGATTTCAGATATTGTTTAAAACTTCGGATTCATTATTATTATTATTATCCACAGACTTGTTAAAATAAAAAAATGATATTTCATTGGTAATTGCATTTAGCTTAGATAAAAAGGGGTGGCTTGCCTGGTTCTACGACATGCGCCATCACGATTCTGGAATTGGGTCGTGACAACTTCAATGATGCCCCGGCTCATAAATTCTCAAAATAGTGCTACTAAATAGATCAGAATGTTAAAGGCTCGGAATGCCATATTAGAGACTCAGCTCAGTCAGGCCTAGGAGGCACCAGGGTCTTCCAGTTCTTCAAACTCGGAGTTTTCCCACCTGACCAAGGAGAATGTTGATCTCAGGCAACAGGTTGAGAACCTGAAGGAGAAATTTCTTGATGAGCAAATGTCCGCAAATACTTGGATGGATCTCGTTCTCAAAACTCTTGCCGCCTCTTCCAATCCCTCTTCCTCTAGTGTCCTCAAAGCATATCCCTCAGTGACCAGTGTCTCAGTCTACCTCTTTTTGAAATGTTTTGATGATGTGTGTGGTGTTTTTTTTGTTTGTTTTTTGGTTTATGGATGGAAAACATTAGTACTGATCCCGTTGTAAATAGTCCAACTATGCTTTTAATGCAAGGTTTCCTTCTTTTGCTGCAAATGATATGTCTTTCTACTTCTATTTTCAACATGTTTGTGTGCACACAAGTGGCATGAGTTAGCTACGATAGACTTCTTTATGTTGTTTGCTTGTTTGTGTGTTTTTAATGATTCCAAAAGGGGAAAGATAAATTGAGAACTAAGAAGAAGCAGTGCTTTGATTAAAGGGGAAGCATATACTCAAGGGGGAACTTGTAAAGTTCCTGTTGTATTATTTGGTTTTTATGTCTCTTTGTATGATCATCATATTTTAAGTTTGTCATCATAAAAAAAGGGGGAAATTGATGGTTTCAAGTATCTTAATTTTATGTATTGATGATCTAACAAACTTATTATCAAGAATCAGATAAGGAGCCTGATACACACTTGGTACACAGCTCAAATATGTGACTCACGCTAGAGAGAGTTGTCATAACTTCAGAAGATAAAGAATCATCACAGGGAACCAATGACCTTGGGTTCCCCTAGCAACCGTAGGAAGTCAACTCTCCACAGCTGGAAAGTGACTGCCTGCACTGTACACGCAAACAGTACAGCACAGTGCAACAATTACTTTCATTGGGAAGGACCTTGTACCATTTAGGTGATTACATCATTTAAGTGATGTCATCCAAGTTGTATTAACATTAATCTTACAACAAAATATCACTTGAACACTTGAGGAATTATTCAAGCACTTCAAGCATCTGATTATCAAGAATACAATTCTCAAGTGCATCAAGAATAAAGTACATCACTGCTACGGACCAGTTCCTACAACAAGTCTTTGTATGTCCTTAGTTGAGTTGTAACTTTGTAATTGTTCTTCATTATAATTCCTACTTTGCTTGTCTAGAAGCAATAATTAGGAAACCTAAGTAAACCATAAACTTCAGTGTTTGTGTCGTGACTAGTGTTAGTCATGTGTTGAAGTCTTTGTAATAGGTGTATTGCAAAGTGGCTTTTAATAGGTGTATTACAAGTTAGTGAGCGATTACGAGTTTAATTCCTAGGTTGCATATGTTGTAATCTAAAAGGTTGCTCATAGTGAAGTTAGAATCTTACAAGTGTAAGTCGTGATTTTTATATAGAAATTGGTCTCTGTATAGTTTGATGGACTCATATATATCACTGTTTTATTATCTTCCTTAATCTTGAGACAAATCACAAGATCTTCTAACTTCATTTCTTTGCGCTTGTGCTTTAGATAATTTTTGAAATCTCTCCACGAAGGAGAAAATTTTTCAATCATTGCAGCCACATGAGATGCTTCATTCTCCACCATACCTTTAGCAATAAGGTCGTGAAAAATAAGTTGAAGCTCTTGAACTTGGGTTCCAATTGTTTTGCTATCTATCATTTTATAGTCAAGAAACTTGGAAGCCACAAACTTTTTCAAGCACGCATCTTCAGTCTTGTACTTATTCTCAAGTGCATCCCATAATTCTTTCGAAGTATTCATAGCACTGTAGACATTGTATAAGTCATCCTCCAAAGCACTTAGGATGTAGCGTTTGCAAAGAAAATCTGCCTTTTTCCATACCTCAACAATCATAAACTTATCGTTGGATGGCATGTTAGCGGCATGCACTGAAGGGTATTCAATGGTTATTTTATGCATACCAAGTGTTGTAAGCCAAATGAACACCCTTTGCTGCCCTTGTGAAGTTGGCTCCAGAAAATTTTCCGATTTTTCAGTTAGTGGTACAACAGTTTGGCTTGACGAGGCTATCGTCGTTGCCGCAAGAGTCGCAGAAGGATTTCCATTTTCAATTGCCATATCTCACTGTCAACAAAAGAACAATTCAATTAATGACAGAAAATAAAATAGTAAATAGTATTGTAATTAATAATAAACAGTATGTTTAATAAACAAAAACCGAAGTTTTTATATACTTTTTCACAAGAAAAACGATGAAGTTTTTATGTTCTTCAAATCGTTTTTGAATTTTAATACTGCGATAAAGTTTTTATATCTTCAAATCAGAATACAAATTACAATATAAAAAATAATTTTCTTAAGATTTTTATTCAATATGTATTACCATAATAAATATGAAACAATAAATTTTTTGAAACAGAAAAACAAAAATAGAAAATCAGCAGTAACAGAATGTCGAAATAATCAAACAGAATCTAGAAAATAATTTTGGAATGAAACCGAGCCCACTGAATGCACAGTGTGTCCTTAAATTATTCTCCTCAAGAGATGAGGTGTTGGAATATTATAGAGCGATTTAACTCGCCAGTATATGAGTACCAAAAATGCCAGTGAATAGCGAACCACTTAATGACTATAAATCACATTGGAATTTAATTGTGCAGAAGAAGGAGAAGTTTGTAACCTTTGAGAACCAGTCATGAATGATGAAACAAGTGGGAACAATAAATCTTTGACCGAAGCCGAGCGAGCGACGACGATGACGGCGCGAGGCGTACCTTCTTTCCAACCCATTTAACATCAAGGGTAGTACTTTCTCAATATAAGCACATTCCTTTTTCTTTTCACCGCCAATGAGGGACAATTGCACTTTACAAAGAATAATGAAGCTCACTTCTTTGTGATGACCCAATGGGTCATTTTATGAACTAAGACTCCTTTCTAGGCTTGAATTGGCGAAAGTTAGAAATTTGACGATTTTGGTCGACAGTGGAAAATTATGTATCGAGGTCGGAATGGAATTACGGAAGTTGAAGTAGGTTCGTAGTGTCATTTGTGATGTATGTGAAAATTTTGAGGTTATTCGGACGTGGTTGGTAGGTTTCGACGTCGTTAGTGAATTTTGGAAGTTTAGAAGTTCTTAGGCTTGAATCCGAGGTTGATTTGGTGTTTTGGTGTTGTCTTGAGTGTTTTGGAGGTTCAACTAAGTTCGAGTAGTGATATATGACTTGTTTGAATTATTGGTTGAGGTCTCGAGGGTCTCGAATGAGTTTCGGATAGGTTTGGGTTGTGTTGTGCTCGTTTTTCTTATGTTTCGACGTCGTTTCTTCAAGCATAAATGGTATCACACTGAACAAATAAACTTTTATTTTTGTTTTGATTGAAGTACTAGACCCGTATCGTCATTACGGATCCGTAGCAAAAAGAATCATCGAATTTGGACATCATATGAGGATTTTATGGTCATTTTACTAAGGTTGCCTGTTTTTTTCAAATTAATTACGAAATTGCCACTGATGGCGTATTTAAAAATCCGCACTATTTGCAAATATGAAAATCTATGTATCTCCTTCGTTATAAGGTCAAATTGAGTGATTCAAAAGTCTAACTTGACTAGAATTTCACAAAGAATTCATTGGAGGCATAAAATTTGAGTTTCGGGATCGTTTGACATGAGAAACGAGGCATAATAGATGGCAGAAAAATATATAAAATAAGAGTTTGTTCATTCGATCATATTTTGAGTTGGGGAGCTCGGATTTGAGCGACTTTTGAGGCGATTTTCACCATAGGGATTCGGGTAAGTGTTCTTTACTCGTTTTTGGTTATGTTCCATGAATACATCTTCATTTTTGGAATTTGATTGATGATTTTAAAGTGAAATTGAGGGAGTTAGGACTTGAGTTTTGGGTAGGGATTTGAGGGACCAACAGAGTCCAATTTTGATAAATTTATATGGTTAGACTAGGGAGAGGACGAGGGTTTTGATTCTGCCGTTTTTGACTGATTTCGAGATGTGGGCCCGGGGGTCGATTTTGGCCGATTTCGGATTTTTGGCATATTTTGTAATTTTTATTGTGGAATTCGATTCGTTAGCCTATGTTGATGGTATTAATCTGATTATGATTAGATTCGAGTGGGTTAGAGCAAGTTTCTAAAGGAAAAGCTATAATTGAGCAGTGAGTGACCTGGGAATTTGAGGTAAGTGCTTGGTTTAACCTTGACTTGGGGGAATAGGAATCCCCAACTTAGTTGTTATATGAAAATGCATGTGTGTGGTGTATAGGTGAGGTGATGAGTATCTATGCACCACCAAATGGTCTGCTTACACGATCCCTACCCCGTTTTCAATTTAATTGCTTCATATTTTAAATTGATTCATGTTTATTGTTGTTTCTAAAATTTCTTGGCTCGTTATATTATTGTAAGTCTTGTTGCAATCATTTTTTTTGGGAAAGTATTAGTTCTCTTCCTTGGTTTTCGTGTGGTACATAAAGACTGAGTGGGTTGACATTATTTTACGAGACTAGTTTTAAGTGTGGTACATAAAGACTAGTTTTAAGTGTACGTGTGTTACACGTGTGTAGCGTCAATCAATTAAAAAATATACATACTGACATTAAATTAAATGTTACATTAGTTGAAATAATAAAAATAAATATTATTACACTGACACAGTAACTGAATCAATATCTTCTTAATATGCAAGATGATAAATTAATTAAATTAAGTAAATATATCTATCTATATATATATATGTATATATTAAGTTGCATCTCACATGACATATCGTTATGAATACATTTTATCGTCTATTATTTTATCCTTATTTGTTTAAATTTGTATTTAACTAATTTTATTCTTAATATTATATTATAATCGGGTTTGCACTATTTTTTGGGTTTCTTTTATCCCTGATAATATTTCATAGAAATAAATTATACTTTAATATTTTGGTCAGCTTGAAAAATAATTTTACTTATATGATGAATTTGAAAGAGGAATAAATTTGAATTACTTTGCTAATTAATTCATTTAAATAATTTTTTAAATTAGTTAATTCAACCACTTAATAATTTATTCTCGTCGTTAAAGAAAATAATTATTTTTTGAGGATTTAATATTAGCTCAAATAAAAAATTTGATATTTAATAATAATTGTACTTTTATCCACAATAAATTCTGTTTTCAAATGGTAAAAATCAAACTTTTTCACCTTCTGTTTGTCGAAGCATTAATGTCATAGAATTTTCCCAATTATTTCTTTCTCCCTATCCCCCCCCTCCCCCCCCCCCCCCCCCCCATCTTATATTAATTAATAAATTGTAATTGTTTGTTTCTAAATATGTTTTTAAACTATAATAATTTATATCTAAGCATAAAAATGATCAAAGAAATAAAACGAATAACCTATTCAATCTCGCATTACTACTCATAGCATTTAAAAGGGACATTGTCGAATCGGGATAAAGAACAAAGCAAACTGTTTCTCTTTCTTCAATCTATTTCTTTTTTTTTTTTAATTTAATATTATTGTTCGCCTAAAATTTAGCTAAAAACCTACAGTTAGAGACAATTCATACAATATAAACTTTGGTGTATTTTGTCATAATTTAAGATTAATATTTATAAAAGATAAAATTTAATGATTTTAAAGTTTCAAATATAAGGATTTCTACTTAGTTCAAACAAGGAAAAGATTTTTATGGATAAATATTCTACTTTATTTTATCTTCTAAATATGAGAAAAATAAATAAAATTATACTTTTATCTAATATAAAATCTATTTCTAAAACATAGAGAAAATGAACGTAAATTCACTAAAGAATTTTAAAAATGAAATCCACGTAAATTCACATTACTGTAGAAGGACGCCTCATGAGTTCAATGCCCTTTTTTTGTTTCTTAGTAAGCATTAAAAGATTTAGAAAATTTAGTAACATCAAAAGTAGGGGTGTCAATGGTTCGGTTCGGTTCGGCCGGTTATTTTATAAAATTTATACTATACAAATTTTTCGGTTATACTATTGTGTATAACTAAAATTAGACTTTTCGAAACCGTCACAATCATGTCGCTTTCTCTTTGGTATCGGTACGGTTCGATTAATTTTCGGTATTTTTTAAAATATCATGTAAAATTCACCGGTAGAAGTAGAATGCAATAAATATATGTTCTTTTATAGGAGTTGGCAAAACTCTCTAGACATTTTTATCGTTTAAAGCGATGAATTTAAAAAAAATAAAAGATGACTAGAGTATAGATCCATCAACTATTCTACAACAACGTAAAAGAAACCAAATAAATTAAAAAAATATATAAATCACACGAGTGGAAAGATATTATCCAAATTGGGACTCAAAGAATAAAGTTTATAGAAGATTAAATATTCAAAAAGATTAATCTAAATTATATGAAAGAAACATATTCGATACATTGTAGTTTGCTATTCATAATTGCTAGAATACTTTGTGTCTTGCTAATGTAGATACTTGAAATAACTTGGTTTAAGTAGAAGTAGCATAATAGGTTTTAGGAATTAGTATTTTGAGTTTAATTACTTGTTGGCTTGTAATTCATAATTCCAAGGCCCAAAGAAAAATTTATGCATTATTATTTGTAAACTAACTATATAAATATATTTTTCACATATAAAATTTATTCGGTACGGTTCGATATTTTTTCGGTTTATTTTCATAAAATAATAAACCTACCCTAATTATCGTTGCGGTTATAGATTTATATAAAAACCTACAATTTTTCAAAAGAAACCTAAAAATCAATTCGGTGCGGTACGGTTCGATCGTTTAGTCGGTTTTCGAATATCTATTAACAACCCTAATAAAAAGAATTATAGTCATGCTACATACTTCAAATAACCCCCCAAAAAGTTAAAAATCTCAATTGATTCTAAAGATTTTATGACTAATACGGAACGATTTGATAAGATACGTTCCTAGTGTAAATTGTTCATGGTATAAAATTCACTACTCCTCCTAAACTTAAAAGGATAAATTTAGTACTCCTAACTATAATTAGAGTAGAAGGTGACGATTAGTACTCCTACAATTTGAAAAAATACTGCTATGAAGCTTTCTTAGTTTGTAAATTTTATTAACCAGAAAAAACTCTATTGCTTGTATAATTGAAAGTGCTTGAAATTTTAGAATTAAAAGAAAATTAAAAATCAAAATTTTATATATAAAGGGAATAATTAAATGGCTATTCCTAAATAGTAGGGAGTTAATTAAATGATCTTTCTTAAATATTAGAAAAAAATAATCAAATGACTATTTTATACAATATGACCTCCATTTTAAAAGGGTAAAAAAGACAAACGCATTTCACTAAGAGCCTTCGTGTGCGCGCTTTGCGCATGTGCCTATATCAATGAGTATATAATTAAAAAAATTAGATAAATATTATTAAGTTATAAAATAAAAATAAAAAAAGTATAAGCTTTGAAATTGATTAATGTTTATCATGGTCACCCAAATCAACGAAGGAACTGTTGGTAATATAGATATGGGTTGCACAGATTTTATCTTTTCTCTTTATTTATTCTTGTAGCCCAATTGTATTTCAGGTCCACTTGTATTTTAGGCCCAATACATAAACATGTAATAGTTGAGTCTTTGAGAACTGATTTTGGATAATCTGGAAAGTTCTTCTTTTCTTTTCTCTATGAACTCTAAACCATAATCTTCTTTACTCAATTTATGAAGATTATGTTTGTTAACATGGTATCAGAGCACAGATCCGTGTTCTTCTGATGTTCCGCTTCCAATCGATTCTACCCTTGACGGTTTTTTTGTCGAATTTTTTCCGCAACTCGACAGTATTTGTCGAATCATTAGTTTTCCGGTGGATTTCATGTTTCCGATGGGGCTTTTGCATGCGAGATGAAATTTTCCAATGTCTAACAGGAAGATTTCGTAGATACTCTCCAGGATTTCACTATTTCCGAGCTAGGGTTTTATGCCCTATTTTGTCTTTATCATTGAAGGTCGTTCTCTTTCCGGTTGCAAAAGAGGCTGGTATAATTGTTCTATATACCCTACACTGGTGATATATCTGCTATTATTTCTATTTTTAGTTGATTGTTGTTGGATATGGCTACTAATAATAATGATCCTGTTATATCTTCCACTTGTTCACGTACTGTATTTCATGAGGACGATTATATGCATCCATGCCATCCTTTATATGTTCACCCCTCTGATGTACTTGGAACTTCTCTTGTTTCTACTCCTTTTGATGGGACTTGTTATGGTAGTTGGAGACGTACTGTTTTAGTTGCATTGTCTATTAGAAATAAAACTGATTTTATCACTGGTACAAGTGTGAGACCTCATGATGGGTCACCCTTAGCCAGACAGTGGCAAAGGTGTAATGACCTTGTAATATCCTGGTTAATAAATTCTTTGTCTAAGGAGATTGCACGAAGTGTAGAATATTCTGAATTTGCTAAGGATATATGGCATGAATTAGAAGAAAGATATGGTAAGGCTGATGGTGCCAGAGTTTTTGAATTAAAAAAGGAACTGACCCATATTTCTCAAGGCTCTCTTGATATAGCGTCTTATTTTAACAAAATAAAACAGTTATGGGATGAAATTGCCTCCATCTCAGCTAGTAGGGCAAGGGTCTGTACTTGTGGAGCCAAATCAGCTGAGGATGAGTAACAAAGAGCTTATCAGTTCCTCATGGGTCTTAATGACACCTATGTTCAGACCAGGAGTAACATCTTGATGATGAAACCCCTTCCTTCTGTTGGTACAGTCTATAGTATTCTCCTGTCTGATGAGAAGCAGAGGCAGGTATCTGCTGGGACACAGTTCCCATCTAATTCTGCTTCCTTCAATGCTGGTGTATTGACTCCTAATGCAGCTGCTTCAAAGCCTACTTTTCCTTCTAAAGTGTCTTTTGAGTCTGGCAGGGGTCCTGGGGTGTGCAAATATTGCAAAAAACCTGGTCACAGCATTGACAGGTGCTATAAACTCCATGGATTTCCCACCAATTTCAGACCTGCTAAGACTCTAGGACTTAGAAAATCAGCTGCTCATGTTGAGTTTGACCCCAGCTCTGGTATTTCTACTATAGAGTGTGGTGATTCTGTCTCTTAGTCTCAAAGTCCCTCTGCAGTGCCTGGCCTTACCAAGGATCAATATTCCCAACTGATGATGTTACTTCAGCAGCAGGCCCAAATTACTGCTTCCCCTCCTGGTTCTAATCTCATGGGGTCTGCCAACTTTGCTGGTATGTTGCTTACCCAAAAAGGTGTGTCTTATGGAGCATGTATGATGAGTAGAGTAGATGAGATAGTTTGGATAATAGATTCAGGAGAATCTGATCACATGACCTCTGTTAAAAGCTTACTCTTTAATATACAAACCCTTCATGTACCTTACCTAGTTTCTCTTCCTAATGGCTATAAAGTCAAAGTTACCAATATTGGCTCTATAGTCTTATTCCCTGACCTTATTCTTCATAATGTGCTTTATATACCTAGTTTCCAATACAATCTCATTAGTGTTCATAAACTACTTTGCAATGACATTGATCTTGTACAGTTTACCAAGGCTGCTTGTACTCTACAAGGCCCTTCACTGAAGAAGCTAGTGGTACTTGGTAGATTGTACAATGGGCTTTACAAACTGTTTCAACAAGTCAGCTCTGCTGCTCAGCAGTGTTCTATTTCAGATTATGTCTTTTCTAATTCAAGTGTTGTTTCAAATTCTGCTACTTCTGCTACTGTTAATGCTTCTCGTTTTGTTTTTGATTCATTTTCTGTACCTAATGATACTCCCTCTGTAAATACCATTGATTTGTCTAATAAAATCAACAATGTTGATGTTGTTTGGCATTACAGACTTGGGCATATACCTTTCTCTAAAATGAAGCACATCAATAACATTGACTGTACTTTTTCTTCTAAACAATCCTTTAACTGTCATGTATGTCCATCAGCAAGACGGTCTAGATTTCCTTTCCATGACAGTTCTATACAAACTACTAAACCATTCCAGTTAATTCATATAGATACTTGGGGTCCATATTCCACTCCTACCTATGATGGATCTTGGTACTTTCTAACCATTGTTGATGACTATACTAGAGCTACTTGGACTCATTTAATGGGTGCCAAGAGCAATGCTTTTGGCCTTCTTAAAGGATTCATTGCCTTGGTTGAAACTCAGTTTCAATCTGTGGTACAAACTGTTAGAAGTGATAATGCCCTTGAGTTGGGATCTAGTTTGACAGGATCTCAATATTTCTCAAACAAGGGAATCATTCATCAAACTTCATGTCCATACTCTCCACAACAAAATGGAGTGGTGGAGAGAAAACACAGGCATTTGCTTGAAACAGCTAGGGCTCTTCTTTTTTTCAATCTCATCTCCCTATTCAATTCTGGGGGGATTGTATTCTCAATGCCACATATTTATTCAATAGATTTTCTTCTCCTTTACTCCTTGGAAAATGTACCTATGAGTTGTTATTTGGCAATCCTCCAACTTATTCTCACCTCAGAGCCTTTGGGTGCCTATGTTATGCTACTGATACTAAACCCCACAAGAACAAATTTCATCCTAGATTTATCCCTTGTGTGTTTATAGGATATCCTTTTGCTAAGAAGGAATACAAACTATATTCTCTTTCTGATAAATCTGTTTTCATTTCCAGGGATGTCATTTTTAAAGAACACATATTTCCCTTCCTAAGTCTTACTGACAATTCACCTTCCTCCTCTTTCCCCATCTCTTCAGCTATTTTTGATTCTGAATCTTCTCCTTTATTCCTACTTCTTCATCATCTTCCCCTCCTCCTCATTCTCCTCCTTCTCCTGTCCTTTCTCCTCCTCCTCCCATTTCTTCTCCTTCTCATTCTGCCCCTGCTTTGAGAAAATCCTCTAGAGTACATAATCCTCCTACTTATCTCAAAGATTTTGTGTGCCATTCTTCCTACCTTATACCTGCATCCAGTCCTGTTTCTGATGCTCCCTCTATTAATCAAACTCCCATTTCAGAACCTCATTCTTACTCAGTGGCAGCAACTGTCCTGAGTGGCAGGATGCCATGAGAAAGGAATTTGAGGCTTTGGAGGCCAATAAAACTTGGGAAATTGTTCAGCTGCCCCATGGTAAAAAGCCTATTGACTGCAAATGGGTTTACAAGGTAAAGTATAAAGCTGATGGGAATGTAGAGAGGTATAAGGCCAGATTAGTAGTACGGGGTGATACTCAGGTGGAAGGTGTTGATTTTCATGAGACCTTCTCTCCTGTTGTCAAAATGTCCACTGTTAAGATCTTAATAGTTGTTGCTGTAAAGCAAGGTTGGCCCATGTACCAACTTGATGTCAACAATGCATTTTTGCATGGTGATCTTGATGAGGAAGTTTTCATGAAACTCCCTCCTGGTTTTTCTGTTGGGTCATATTCTAAGCTTCAAAAGTCTTTATATGGGCTAAGACAGACTTCCCGACAATGGTATGCCAAGTTGTCCCAAGTATTACATTCTAGGGGCTATGTTCATTCTCTCAATGATTATTCCTTGTTCACCAAGGGTTTAGGCAATTCTATGGTCATTCTAATTGTCTATGTGGATGATATTATCCTCATCAGTACTGATGCTTCTGAGATTTCTTCTCTTAAGTCCTTTTTGGACCTTCAGTTTAAGATCAAGGATCTTGGTTCTCTTAACTATTTCCTAGGGATTGAAGTTCTTCATACCTCTTCTGGGGTCCTCTTGCATCAACGAAAGTTTATCCGTGATCTTTTGGCTGAATTTAACTCTTCTGACTGTTCTGCTGTTACTTGTCCGCTAGAGTTGAATGTGAAACTGAAGGCTAAGGAAGGGGATCCCCTTCCTACACCTGAAACTTCTAGAAGTCTCATTGGCAAACTTAATTTTCTCACTCATACTAGGCCTGATCTTAGTTTTGCTGTGCAACACTTAAGTCAATTTATGCAGCAGCCTTGCCTTCCTCACAAAGGCAGCTTTACATCTCTTACGATATCTCAGAGGGACCTCTGATTTTGGCCTATTTTTCTCCAACTCTCCTGATTTGTCTTTGCGAGCTTATTGTGACAGTGACTGGGGTTCCTGTCCTGACAACCGGAGATCTGTTTCTGGTTTTTGTGTGTTCTTTGGTGGCAGCCTCATTGGTTGGAAATCTAAAAAACAGTTTGTGGTGTCTTTATCTTCAGCTGAAGCTGAATATAGATTAATGAGTAAAGCAGTGGTGGAAATCACTTGGGTTGGCAGGCTCTTATCTGATCTTGGTATTCCTTCTGTCTCTCCTGTTACTCTACTCTGTGACAGTGTCTCTGCCATTCATATTGCTCGCAATTCAGTATTTCATGAACGGACGAAACACATCGAGTTGGATTGCCATTTTGTTCGCACAAAGCTATCTGATGGGTTGATTAGTTTGTCTCACACCTCCAGTGCTTCTCAACTAGCAGATGTCTTCACTAAGCCTTTGTGTGGACCTTCACATCATCTCCATATTCGCAAGTTGGGGGTTCTCTCACCCTCCAACTTGAGGGAGGCTGTTGGTAGTATAGATATGGGCTAGACAGATTTTATCTTTTCTCTTATTTATTCTTGTAGCCCAATTGTATTTCAGGCCCACTTGTATTTTAGGCCCAATATATAAACATGTAATAATTGAGTCTTTGAGAACTGATTTTGGATAATCTGGAAAGTTCTTCTTTTCCTTTCTCTATGAACTCTAAACCATAATCTTCTTTACTCAATTTATGAAGATTATGTTTGTTAACAGGAACTATTGCAGCCATTCACAAAAGGACGTACTCTAACTTTGGTTTCTATTGATCTTGTCACCTATGTCTCAACATGCTCTAAAGAATAGATGATATCTCCAAATTTAAATTTTCGGCCTTTGTCCAAAATTATTTTTTATTAGCATATTTTTCCGCTAATTATTGAATTTTTTATCAACTTTTTCTTCACGTATTAAAGTTCCGATAAAGGTGTTTTTTCCTTTCACAATATGCATATTCACTTTTGTATTTGAGCTCAAGCAATATTGCAACGAATTTTAAAATGTTATCACTAATAATAATATTTTAAAATTTTAAAATATATTATATATTTACAAAGCAAAAGGCATATAATTTGAAAATCTAAATATCTTTGAATATCAAAGGATTGTCGACTGATATAATTACTGACTTAAGTAACAATTAGTTTTTATTTACTCTTTGCGGACTTTGTCGTTTTTATTATTTTTTTTATATTTCAAAAGGGAATAATTTATTACACAAAATTTAATTGATTTAAAATTCTAAATACATATCAGGAGAAACTATATCGTTCTATTCGAGAATGCACAAATAACATAAATAATTAATTTGCAACTAAACTGTGCGAATAAAAAATAAATAGAAAAAACAAGGAAGACTTAAAGTCCTAAAATTTTGCAAAAGGACAGTAAAAAAAATGATCGTGAGTGATGCAAGTAGCCAACCATGAAGGTTTATAAAAGAAAAAAGAAACAGTCGTGTAGTGGATAATCAATTTGCAAAAGAATTTAATAAATTGAATTTATCTATCTATCTATATATCTATCTATCTATATTATTATAAAAGCATGAATAATTTATGTTAAATGTTAAACGATTAAAATATTCTCGAAATATTGATTTACTTTTATGACCTTAAATAGTTATATAACTTGAGGATACAATTGTAAATCACCAAAGATTGAAATTCTTTTTTCCATTAAAACTACACTTGACAAGCCTACAAAGTATATTTTGGGTCAAACTAACTTAGATTTTATTTGAATATGTGCTTCAACGTGGATATTGAGCACAATTATGGAAGAACAAGAAAAAATGAACATAAATTGAAAATTCACTATTATGACCACTTTGAGAATATTCTGCTCACGAGTAATCAAGTGTTGCCGCTACCCTTTTTTTAAAATTGATATGAAATTTTATACATAGTGAGTAACAATTTAGAATATTTATTCAACTGAAATTTTATAACTTTCGATATGCACTTTGTAATATTTCACACCTCTTCACTTGAATTCCCTTTAATGTCAAGGGAATTTCATAACTTGTACATAATTTTAAAAAAAAGTTTTGCTCTATTTGTGAATTTAATTTTCAAGTGAAGGAGATTTACTTGAGTCCCATGTTTTAACCTTGCTCCGCCATTAAAGATATTCGTTTGTCGCCAAAAAATTGAGAATAATTATATTAAAAGCACGAACAACAATGTTGGTTGATAAAATATATTTTAATAATTAAATTCATATGGGATAAAATTGTAATAATATAAACTTTGACTTCAATTGATATCTCACCTAGTATTTTGAAATGAAATGTCATCAACGAATTCAAGTATGCAAGGAAAACTTTATGCTAAATCATAAAGCATTACCTTTTTGGTTGGAAATCAAAATAAATCATAATAGCTAATAAATTTATTAGATTAGATAAAAAAGAGAATAAGGAATGCTGAAAATATTAGATTACGTGAAGATTATATATGGACAATATATCCTCCTATTCTTGTATGAGTTGGAATTTGAATATAAGTTATCATATTTGATTTTTTTCTTCTTGTTCAAATTATGTATTATTTCAATTACAAGGCTTTTTAACGTGAAAACAATTCTAGGGTTACTTAAATTCTAAAACTTTATTTTCTTCAAATAAAAAGATCACCTCCTAACTTCATGCTAAAATATTGCTAGGTATTTTGGTGACCGAAAAATAGTTTACAAGTAAGCAAATTGCTAAAATATGATCCAAATAATGAACGACCACATCACTTGTTTTAAGGGAAAAAAAGAAGGAAAACAAGTATATATAGGTACACATGTCATACTCATATTTGAACATAATACATTATCTTATGCATGAGAAATATACTCGTGGATGAGGCACATGATTTTGAGTTGAATTAATCAAATTTAGAGTTGAATCTAGAAAATAGATTAATATCTAAATGACTTTTTTATCTTAGTCTAATGAATATGACTTCCATATACCATAATCGTTAAGGTTTAACTAGATTAAGAAAATTAGTGGGTATCACGAAAATAATAGTAAATATTATTGTATTCTTTAAATGCTTAAAAAACATTAATCGCGTAACTGTGTGATTGTAGAATGTTTAATTCCATATTGACCTTTGATTGTGTCAAAACATTATTAATGAGTTGGTTTTATTTATATACTATATTTTAAGGAATTGATCGTTGAACGTCATACATGTTATTAGTTTTATAATATCTATGCAATTGAAAGTTTATTACTATGAAACGTGCATGGTAATATTTGCCATCGGATCTTCGTGCATCACGCGAACGTAGAGACTAGTACTATATTAAAAGCACGAAGCCCCTTAGCGAAATTACGTTCGCCTTTTTTACCCTTTAAAAACATATTTTATATTGTATAAAATTATAATTTCATTATTTTCCTAATATTTAGTATTTGAAGTAAAGTAAATTTAGGTCGTTGAATATT
>ML299542.1:0-40120 GCA_005239495.1 Nicotiana undulata | reverse complement strand
GCTTCAGACAAAATGAATCTTTGGCCCAGACGGTGTAATCGTCTACGCCTCAGATAAAATGAATTTAAATCTTCAAACAAAATGAAGTCATTAGCTTAGACGGTGTAATGTCTTTGCTTAAGACAAAATGAATCTTTGGCCCAGACGGTGTAATCGTCTACGCCTCAGATAAAATGAATTTAAATCTTCAAACAAAATGAAGTCATTAGCTTAGACGGTGTAATGTCTTTGCTTAAGACAAAATGAATCTTTGGCCCAGACGGTGTAATCGTCTACGCCTCAAGTAAAATGAAGTTAAATCTTCAAACAAGATGAAGTCATTAGCTTAGACGGTGTAATGTCTTCGCTTCAGACAAAATGAATCTTTGGCCCAGACGGTGTAATCGTCTACGCCTCAGATAAAATGAAGTTAAATCTTCAAACAAGATGAAGTCATTAGCTTAGACGGTGTAATGTCTTCGCTTCAGACAAAAATGAATCTGTGGCCCAGACGGTGTAATCGTCTATGCCTCAGATAAAATTTAAATCTTCGAACAAGATGAAGTCTTTAGCTCAGCCGGTGTAATGGTCTTCGTCGTGAACTTTTAAAGGTTTTTGCTGTGAGCTTTTAAAAAAAAAATCTTGACTACAAACTTTTAAAGGTCTTCTTCATGCACATATGTTAAACAACCTTCTTATTTGACCTAAAAAAAAAAGAATAACAAAGGAAGAAAGTCAAGAAATTACCTTGGACACTTACGCGTCAAAAGCGTTACCAACGCGATCGGCAAACGCTGTCAATTGATGTTCGCAGAGGAAGGGTGAGCAGTATATATAGGCATCAATGGATGGCCTTTTGTAGATATATTCGATGTGGGATCAATTTAAAAGACGGCTGCATGAATCTGTATTTCGATGGGATAATTATTTTAGTCTGATTCCTAGAGGAACTGAACTTGTTTAGGGCGGTGGAATTGTCAAGTCCATAGTGGAGTTGGAGTAGGTTGTAGCACCTAATATGCTTGTATCTGATTGGGTTAGCTATGAAATAACAACACTACACGCCTAAAGTCACTAATTTGACTTTGGAGTTATTTCATGGGCTTAATCCAGTTGCTTGCAAATAAAATTTCGTTTGACCTTAAAGATAATTCCAAGTTCATGAAATCCATTAATAGTTACTAAAATAATGAAAAGCTATTTTACCTATTTGATGATTTAAATTATAAACTAGTTAGATGAAACCATGTCAAATGAGTTTGAGATTTCGTCACCATCAAGTCATTATGTATTGAGATTGACAACAAAAATCTCCCTCAGGAATGCATCTGAATAAGTTCATCAATGGAGTAATTTGTNTCATCAAGATAGTATACATTCTTGAAGAATCAGAGGAATACTATAGAGATTGTACCACTTTCATTTATTGAAATCAAATACTACATTTGTTACGCAATTTTCCGATCTTGATTATTTATTTTTCTCGACGCGAAAATTTGTTGTTACAACGACATCTAAAAGTCGCCACAACAAGTGCAGTAAATATCCAACACAAAATAGGTTTGAGGTAGGTCGCCACTGATGAATGACTTTTGGTAGCGACGGTAATCGCCGCAAGAGGAATTATACCTTTAAGTGGAAGCTTTTATCGCCACAATAATATGAGGTTTAGTAACAATATTGATTGCCACAAATAGTAATTATTTTGTACCAAGGTTTGGTCGCCCTTAAAACCTATTGTTCAACAGATTTTAATTTTTTTAAAATAATTAAGCAGCAACAATATTTTTAATAATATTACACAAGTGTATTAGAGCAACTCATTAATGTAAGAAGAGACACCATTAAATCTCTTATCAAACAAAAAGATCAACAAACTTTTTATTAAAATTCAGAACATATAGGAATTGTCCATACACATGAAATGCTCAAACAAAAAAAAGTAGCAGCAAAAATAAAATGTCTTCAAGCTCCTCCTTGGCTAGTACCATGTCATCTTGAACAATAGCCCCACAAGACAATAACAAATTCTCATAAGAGAATAATATTGGCCGCTCTTCAAGTGCGGCTCCTGTTGTACTATCCCATACGAAGGCACATTATTATTTTTTGCATATATTAGACAGATTAGTTCCAACCTACAAAAGAAATTCAGGAATTTTTAAAAAATCATCAATATATTTTAAGAATCTCACAATAACAATGACGAGTAAAATTACTTTATCTCATGTGTAGCTGCCCGGACTATTAAAACTGATCAACACATATAGACAATTAATGGTAAATACAAAGAATTAAAGCTTTCTCTATTGATTATTCACTTAATCACACTCTCTCTGTAGAAGAACAAAATTCCTCAATACCATATCCAATGCACACTGATGGAAGTATAGTTTGAGAACATTAACATTTGAAATAATTCATGAGTTGATGGTTTAAAATGAGTTATGTTTCACATTCAAAGTCTGTCCTAGTTTGCACTATGTTCTCTTTCGGTTTCTTCTTCTAATAGGTGCTCTTCCAACTATAGTTTATTAAATTCAAACGGAAACTACTAGATGGAAAAGTACAAAGTGAACTCCCCTATGCAGGAATATAACTCTATCTTGTTCTCCGGCACGGTGTATGTTATGAGTTTTTCACCAGATCTCGCATTGATATTTTCGAAACTTTTCAATAATATCTATGTTAATTTTTTTTAAGACTTAAAGCTTATAATTACTTAAGGTGCTAAAAACGTGTACAAATATTCACTTTTTAGACAATGTTGCGCAAATTCTTTGCGCCTCAACACTAATTGTTAGACATTATTCAAGATAGATAAGTAGCTAGATATACTTCAAAGAAAAAGAGCATGCTTTTACAATAATATTAGTGGGTATGGGAAATAGCTCAACTACTGGTTGAAAGCAATAATTTTCTAAAAAAGAAAATTGAGTATTTCAAAAATTTATATGTACGCTTAAGAATAACAATTATCTCCAGAAAATGTCTAATGAAAAAAATAAGAATAGGCTCCATACAAAAAAGAGAGAACTAAGAATAGAAAACATACCTTTGAGTTTCACGATAATGGACAAGGACTATATGTTCAAGACTCCTGATAAACAGAATTGGGAAAAATCCATAATTCATGGATGCAGATTTCTTTTTATCTAACTACCAAAGAGAGCCATCAAATTTTGACCGAAGAAAAACAAGAAAGGGGGAATTCCAATAGATCAAAACCAAAGCCTTGGGTGCAAGATACCTATAGTAATTACCTTGATCGCAATAATAGCATGAGCACAAACATGAAGCAGATTGAGATGAGTAAATAAAGATGAAACACGGATCTCCTCTTTTTCCAACTCTAATTATTCATAATTCGGAATAAGATTCGTCTTTACGGCATAAGTTCCATCATCTACATATATAAAGTAACTTTTACAGAAGTAAAGAATATATAAAGTAATTGCACGCCAAGGTTCAACAGCTTATCCCTATCACTTCTTCAAGGCAATGAGAACAATTTCATGAATCAGATTAGACTAGGCCAATAACCACCTTAATCTGAGCTACTAATTACAAGAAATAAGAATTGAACTACTTTCAGTAAAAATATCATTAGCAATGGAAAGAAAGCCAATTATATACCAAAACAAAAAGGGAATAAGAAACCCAGGAACTCCTAATCTCCATTCCAAATGTTAAAAACTATGTAATAGAGTTTATTTTTTCTTGGCATATTACAATTTCTCTGAATGAAGAAGTTGGGGATAAAACGGAATATACAAAACCTATGGCGAGTTTAGCCAGGTTGAAAACTCAAAGAAGCACTTATGGAAATATACTACGCCTCCAGTATATCATTAAAGATCAGAAAGTTTTCCTCTCGAGCCACTGAAATTATTCTATAATAGAAATCTACAGGAAAAGAAAAAGATAAAAAAACAGAGAAAACATTCTACAATTCAACATTTACTTACCAATGACGATAACATTTTATTCTCATCCTTTAATTGTTATTACCCTTTGCATAATTTTAAAGCACAACAATAAAATTGAAAAGAAGACCAAACGAAGAAAAATCAAACCGCATTATGTTCGTCGGATTCAACCCAAATCAATGCAAAATAGCTGAAGAACACAAATAAAACATGAAATTAACTTCACAAATCAGATCGACATGTACACACAAGTATAAATAAGGAAATAATGAGAAATAAAATACTAGAAAGGAAGAAATACAAAAAGTAAAGAATCTTCCGCAACTTACGAATCTTAGAGGAAAGGAACAAAAACAACACAAGGCCGTTTCGCGATGCTCAGGCAAGTCGTTCTTTTTAAATTTTTGAAGCCAAATCGCTTGCACCATTTCTTCTTCCATCTTCAACTCTAGATATAGATTTTCGAAGAGAGAGATAAGAGGTCAGGGGCCGAGGTTCGCATTCCAGAGTAAGGGTTTCCAGGAGAAAGAAGTCGCTTGCTTCAATTTTTTCTTTCCAATGGGGAGGCTCAAGTTAGGGTTTCAGGAAAGGGGAGAAGTGTTTTGGTAAAAAAAGTGTAAAATACATGCGAGGTATAAACTAAAGGGTGAGGCTAATTATTTTTTATTTATTTTTCAAATTTAAAGTGAAGAATTGAGGCGACCTAGTCGCTAGAATAAAACTATTGTGACAACTCCAAAAACGTCGCCACAAAATATAATCTAAGCGAGAAATAAAATATATTTTCATGTGTTAAAGAGAAAAATTGTGCTTATTTGTTGCGACGTAAGTTTAGCCGGCTCTAAATCATGGCTTTTTGTGGCGACTAAGAGAGTCACCACTGAAAGTATCACTGGCAATAAAGCAAGTCGCCACAAAAAGTCGTCACAAAAACTCTGATTTCTTGTAGTGTAAGTTGATAACAGAAATGAATGTAAAGCTTGTTGGAGCCAAGAAGATAGAGTAACATTTTGTAGGGGACGAAAACTTCACTTACACATAAGTGGGCATGGTACCTCAGTGGTACCTTTGTCAGCTATTGTAACGACCCGATCAGTCGTTTTGCGTTATCGGACCTCGTTTCTCTAAACGAGATGTATTTTGAATTTATAAGTATCACGCTATTTCGAATAAGGGATAAGTAAATCTGTGAATGTGAGAGGGTAAGCAATTCGAAAAAAAAATAAGTTTCGTCGAGGTTTGACATTCTGAAATAAATACGGCCCGAGCTAAAATACCCGGTATTTATGGACTAGTACCATACAAGGTACCACATGGACATGATAAGGTATATTAAAAGTGGATATTATTTTAAGTAAATTAAGATAATTTATAATTATGCGGGTAATGAATTAATTACCGGGTAACGAAACATTATCCGGTTAATTAATAAGTGCGTAAAGATTAATAATCTCCACCCACTCTCCACTTGGCAGTTGGCTACACTATAAAGAAATGACTAGGATTCACTTCTTATTAGGTGGCATATAGTCACACCTTTACTACATTTTCCAAGACTTTTCATTACCAAAGAGATTTCAATTAGAAAGTGGGAACGTTAGTCATTCTGATGAATGTCAACAAATTCATTCTCAAGATACTACACTCAAATTTTAACATTTCCATACCAAAGACTCTATCATCAGAAGTGAATTCATATAAGCTTTCAACAAATCTCATTCTCAAACACTACAATTAGAAGTGAAAGAAAACGTTGGTCATTCTTAGGAAATTTTTAACTGTTCATTTCAAACACTTGAATCAGATTCCAAATATTACATCAAGCAACGTGATTCTTCAACCAACCCAACGAGAATTATTGGAAGGTTAACAACGTGTAAATTTGTGGTTCTAAAGAGGTACGGTGCAATCTTTTTCAAAAATATTGTATGGATATTTCCTACTCCAGTTACGAGTCATCGGGTGTAGAGTTCGGAGTTGCGGGCACGTTCTTGGTCCGAGAGGTAGATTCGACACGAGGTGAGTCTCCTTTCAAACCTTGTAAGGGGAAAAATGTCCCCATAGGTTCTTGATTGCTGCGTGTACATGTTGTGGGGGCCACGTACGTACCAAGTGACGAGAGTCCGTACGTGGTGACTATATTGCTATGTCGGGTAGACTTAGGATTCACAAACATGTCTCTATGTGCCCTATCTGTACCTTCGTATGTGTTATGAGTTGTAATTACTGTTGAAGTGATAAGTAAAAGTGAAGTATTATGATTTAAATCCTAGTTGATTATCCATGGTATCAGCACAGTCCTGTTGAGTTCACTGTTGAGTTGGTACACGTTTGTACTTATATATACGCACTTGTTATCGAGTCAGCACACGAGTCGCAGGTACGATGCGCGATCGTGGGTTAGCTTATTATTATCGAGTCAGCACATGAGTCGCAGGTACGATGCGCGATCGTGGGTTAGCTTATTATTATCGATTTAGCACACGAGTCGCATGTATGATGCGCGATCGTGGGTCAGCTTATCATTATCGAGTCAGCACACGAGTCGCAGGTATGATGCGCGATCGTGGGTTAGCTTATTATTATCGATTTAGCACACGAGTCGCATGTATGATGCGCGAANTTGTTATTTACTTTCGGTGTTTACTTGGATTTCTGTGCCTTACACGTATTTGCTTACACTGTCATACATGCCTAATGTCTTCATTATATCATGTTATATTGTACTGTTGGACCGTAGTGAGTGTCAAGTCGATCTCTCGTCACTACTTCTTCGAGATTAGACGGGATACTCACTGGGTACATATATGTATATGTACTCATACTACACTTTCTGTGCATTTTGTTGCACAGGTACCTTTATAGTACAGTGATTGATTTGGAGACTTATACGGGCTGCATTCATCCGGAGGCGTTCCGCAGCTGACATAGTCTCCCATCTATGTATTTCCATTTTATCTTTAATGCCCTTGTCCACTTTGTTCCTCGGACAAGCGTTGTATAATTGTTTAAATTTTTAGAAGTTGCTCATGGACTTGTGTCACCGGGTTCTGGGGATGTGTTGGTATTTCTTTTACTATATTAAGTGGATTTCCTGCCGTATTTAATTTACGAGAATTTTTAATCATTTGGTTATGAAATGCAGAATAAGGCAAGATTTCGAAATTGTTAAACAGGAAGGTATTTCAACTGATTAAGGGGTTGGCTTGCCTGACAGTGGTGTCCGGCGCCATCACAACCCATAGGTTTTGGGTCGTGACAATGTGGTTTGAGAGCACTAGGTTCCCTTAGGTTTCACGAGTCATGAGCAAGTCTAGTAGAGTCTTGCGGATCGGTACGGAGACGTCTGTACTTATCTTCGAGAGGCTACGGGGCTATAGGAGTACTTCCCTTTTTGATTCCTCGTCGTGCGATTTGATTCCCTTAAGATTTATGCCTATGTTTATTCCTACTCAATCTTATGCGTCGCGAAGCGCTTGTTATGAATCAGAAATTTGAGGAGTTGTAATGGTGCTACAAATATTATGTGTGATGTTTCCGTACATAGTTGATTGGGTTGTTGCTATCGTCTTGCAAAAGGATTATATGTTGTTCCAGCTCAGTAGCTGTGTGTTTGGGAGCCTTGAGACTATGCTCAGGATATTAAGATGCTTACGGTCGGTTATCGCACAACATTTTTATGATGGTAAAATGCTTGCCCGTATGTCGGGGTGATGAATGGATCGAAGGGAGGTCTTCTCAGAGTGGGTTTCGAGATTTCAGTTTTTGAGTTCCGGCAGAGGAAAGGCATTTGGACTATGAATAATCTGGTTCGGGTTGGTAAGACTTGGTGATAACGAGCAAGGTGGAGTATTCACCGGTGTTGTGGTATCGTTGTTTGATCGTATTACATGCGTTAAGTTCGTCGGTGTTATAGCTCTTTGGTTGCATTAGGTTAGAGTGTTGAAGAAGCGGTTGCCAGAGATCGTGGTGTGTAGTGGTTCAGAATTGAATAGTTATTTCTAATAAAGGCAACATGAGAAAAACGATCTTCGGGGAGTTTGAAGTCGTGTTGATCTGCTGGTTCACGAGCCATATAGAATGATATTGAATTGAGGACGCAATTGAGAAGCATGCGATGAAGTGAGACATATGAGAAGTGTCAGGTGGTGGCTAAACCTCTAGATGCCAGGCGTCAGAGACGGAAGTCGGGTAGTTGCTTAAAGGAATGAGTTTAACTAAGGGGGATAGTGGCAGTGTAGCCTATGAGTTCAGTAGTAAGACGGTTGCCTACCTTGAGGAGAAGTTGGAGTGGTTTGAGAATTGTAGTAAGACAGGTATTAGGTCCCCGAGCTCAATCTGAACTGTTGGTTATCGGCCGAAGGTTAGATGCAACAGGGAAGAGTGGTTAGGGACAAGGAAGGATGCTATATGGCAGTGAATTTGAAGATGGTGTAGCGCATTTAGTAGGTGTCCATGAGAAGCGAACGGACGGGTAAAGTTGGTGAATGAGAACAAGCTTAGGGTGAAGTATTGATGTTACAGACGGTGTGCGTCGCAACATTGTTGGAAAGTGTCAGTTGGTGAATTCCACATGTAGGTTATCCCCTATGAGTAGGCTACCGATTGTGGGATTGGCAAAGTTTCTCAAGGGATTCTAGTGGCTATTCGGTAGGAGGCCGAATATGTGAATGATGCTAGAGAATTTGAGTATTCATGGGATGCTAGCAGGAGAATTTAGAAGAATTTGACAGATTGGTTGAGCAAGATTTTGTTAACAGAGGAGAAAGGATCTCAGCAGTGTCTAGAATGGTGCAAGAAGTAGCTTCGGGCTAAGTGGGGGAGTTCCACCATCTGCGGTTGGGTTGTAGAAAGATTTTCAAAAAAAGTGTGAGACGGGTTGCGGAATATAGGCAGTATGATCTCGTGAATCAAGGTCACTCGGGATGAGTGAAGGATGAGATTGCTATGAGTTGAAGGAAGTTACTACTATCCCTGAGGCAATTGAGATGATTAAAATAAAATAGATTGGTTATCCATGATTGAAATGGCACATGTATGGCAGTGATCATTTCCTTCGGTGTGATTGAGTATGTGTATGGTTAGTGCCGATGTGTGTGAGGCGTGTCAGCCGTCGTAATAGATTTCATTGAAAGCATTCAAATGCTATGGCCTGTCAGGTACAGGCGGATCCCGGAAGGTTATGGTGGTTCAAACCACTACTTATGGATTTGCATGTGCTATGATTATGAGAATTCGCTCGTGTGTTGTTATGGTTCTCATGAATTGAGGTAAGTAAAAGGTTTCTCTGTGATGAAGTGTTCACCATATTAGTGGTCCAGGAGTTATGATTGAACTCCGATGATATTCCATATTGGCATGTTAGGTGCAGTAAGCAGTTCTTGGCACGTTCGAGGACAAACGTCTGTTTAAGTTGGGGAGAGTGTAATGACCCGATCAGTCATTTTGCGTTATCGGACCCCGTTTCTCTAAACGAGATGTATTTTGAATTTATAAGTATCACGCTATTTCGAATAAGGGATAAGTAAATCTGTGAATGTGAGAGGGTAAGCAAATCGGAAAAAAAATAAGTTTCGTCGAGGTTTGACATTCTGAAATAAAATACGGCCCGAGCTAAAATACCCGGTATTTATGGACTAGTACCATACAAGGTACCACATGGACATAATAAGGTATATTAAAAGTGGATAGTATTTTAAGTAAATTAAGATAATTTATAATTATGCGGGTAATGGATTAATTACCGAATAACGAAATATTATCCGGTTAACTAATAAGTGGGTAAAGATTAATAATCTCCACCCACTCTCCACTTGGCAGTTGGCTACACTATAAAGAAATGACTAGGATTCACTTCTTATTAGGTGGCATATAGTCACACCTTTACTACATTTTCCAAGACTTTTCATTACCAAAGAGATTTCAATTAGAAAGTGGGAACGTTAGTCATTCTGATGAATGTCAACAAATTCATTCTCAAGATACTACACTCAAATTTTAACATTTCCATACCAAAGACTCTATCATCAGAAGTGAATTCACATAAGCTTTCAACAAATCTCATTCTCAAACACTACAATTAGAAGTGAAAGAAAACGTTGGTCATTCTTAGGAAATTTTTAACTGTTCATTTCAAACACTTGAATCAGATTCCAAATATTACATCAAGCAACGTGATTCTTCAACCAACCCAACGAGAATTATTGGAAGGTTAACAACGTGTAAATTTGTGGTTCTAAAGAGGTACGGTGCAATCTTTTCCAAAAATATTGTATGGATATTTCCTACTCCAGTTACGACTCCTCGGGTGTAGAGTTCGGAGTTGCGGACGCGTTCTTAGTCCGAGAGGTAGATTCGACACGAGGTGAGTCTCCTTTCCAACCTTGTAAGGGGGAAAATGTCCCCATAGGTTCTTGATTGCTGTGTGTACATGTTGTGGGGGCCACGTACGTACCAAGTGACGAGAGTCCGTACGTGGTGACTATATTGCTATGTCGGGTAGCCTTAGGATTCACAAGCATGTCTCTATGTGCCCTATCTGTACCTTCGTATGTGTTATGAGTTGTAATTACTGTTGAAGTGATAAGTAAAAGTGAAGTATTATGATTTAAATCCTAGTTGATTATCCGTGGTATTAGCACAGTCCTGTTGAGTTCACTGTTGAGTTGGTACACATTTGTACTTATATATACGCACTTGTTATCGAGTCATCACACGAGTCGCAGGTACGATGCGCGATCGTGGGTTAGCTTATTATTATCGAGTCAGCACACGAGTCGCAGGTATGATGCGCGATCGTGGGTCAGCTTATCATTATCGAGTCAGCACACGAGTCGCAGGTACGATGCGCGATCGTGGGTTAGCTTATTGTTATCGATTCAACACATGAGTCGCAAGTATGATGCGCGATCGTGGGTCAGCTTATCATTATCGAGTGAGCACACGAGTCGCAGGTACGATGCGCGATCGTGGGTTAGCTTATGACCTCAGTCCTTATGAACACCCTTATGACTCCGACCAGTTGTCTTATTCCTATGTACGTATAACTATTTGTTACTGTTTCATAGATATTGACTTGTCAGAAATTTGAGGAAGAGAAAGTGAGAACCGTTATCTACTTTGATATTTGAAGAAAAGAAAGTGGAAATTGTTATTTACTTTCGGTGTTTACTTGGATTTCTGTGCCTTACACGTATTTGCTTACACTGTCATACATGCCTACTGTCTTCATTATATCATGTTATATTATACTGTTGGACCGTAGTGAGTGTCAAGTCGACCTCTCGTCACTACTTCTTCGAGATTAGACGGGATACTCACTGGGTACATATATGTATATGTACTCATACTACACTTTCTGTGCATTTTGTTGCACAGGTACCTTTATAGTACAGTGATTGATTTGGAGACTTATACGGGCTGCATTCATCCGGAGGCGTTCCGCAGCTGACAGAGTCTCCCATCTATGTATTTCCATTTTATCTTTAATGCCCTTGTCCAATTTGTTCCTCGGACAAGCGTTGTATAATTGTTTAAATTCTTAGAAGTTGCTCATGTACTTGTGTCACCGGGTTCTGGGGATGTGTTGGTACTTCTTTTACTATATTAAGTGGATTTCCTGCCGTATTTAATTTACGAGAATTTTTAATCATTTGGTTATGAAATGCAGAATAAGGCAAGATTTCGAAATTGTTAAACAGGAAGGTATTTCAACTGATTAAGGGGTTGGCTTGCCTGACAGTGGTGTCCGGCGCCATCACAACCCATAGGTTTTGGGTCGTGACAGCTATACCTAAAATCAATCGCCATGTTCTTAGAACTTAATCATGTACGCTAAGGGGCTAAAATCGATTAAAAAAAAAATATCAACCAAGAGAGAGAGATCATGCTCCGCTAGAAAGGTTCAAGATTGCCGAATCCATTGGACATCAAAATCAAAATTATGACATGCATAAAAAGTTAGAGGTCCAAAAAACTGCATCAAATAAAAACATAAATTAAACAGAAAAAATTGACATGCAAGGAAATTAGAATTTTCATGAGGAAATAAAAGCTCAATTGGAGCTGACGGAGAAATAGAGTCTCTCTAACATATCATCACAAATTATTCTCAAGGCTTCTTATATTTTCCATAAATATCTTCCGTTGCAGTATTTGATCCATATTGCACCTAAATAAGTTCTTTCATGGTATTACAAAGACCTTGTACGGGTAAAAATGACTGAGGGCAAGAAAGAATCACCATAGTTCACAGATACAATGATACGAATAAATTAGACGGCATATAACCAGAGAGATAGGAATAACAAGAGTTCATCTTACATATAATCGTTATAGAAAACATACCAGAATCGTAGGTCAATATCGTGAAGCGGAAGCGTTAATCAGTGAATTGGTTTCTCGTCCCTTGCCCTAATTTTCCGTTACCGCCGCATATAGTGATGGGAGAAAAAATACCGTAACCTAATGGGTGGGGAGAGGACCAATTTATAGAGGTTCTCACTTAATCCGGTACGTCCATCAAGTAACCGATCGGACAGATGAGATTTATTAATTAAATATTAATTATGGGCCTCAAACCTATTGTGCCACAAGTAACTTAACGTGAGAAAACTTACATTCTCCCACTTGGTCCAATAATCATATAATATTAATATTTAATCATATAAAAATTCGTCGCGCATAAACAAATCTCTTCTATAATGTTCATCATAAACACCATAATACAATAAACTACTAAATGTGAGTAATGGCGGTTATATATAATTTGTCTACATACTCCCTTCCATATACTACAACATTAGCAACTCATCGTACCAGGTCCATGAGCTATAAATATTATGGTCCACAATAATGTCTCATTGAGACTTATCTTGTAACTTCTCAAAACAATAATGTGTACACCATTATGAGAAACAGGAAATCACTAATGTATATCAGAAACACGTAAATAAGCTCAGAGTGTCAAAACATCATAAGTACATCAGTCATAAATACAGCCAAGACCCATTCTATGTACATGTTCTTTAAATATCTTTGGCTGTAAGCCTTTCGTTAACGGATCTGCAATCATGAGATCTGTTCTAATATGCTCAAGTGACACTCTTTGTTTCTGAACTTCCTCCTTGACAGTAAAGTACTTTAACTCCATATGTTTGGCACATTTGTAGTACTTATCGTTCTTCGAGAAGAATACTGCTGCAGAATTATCACAGTAAATTTTTAGTGGCTTGGTAATGGTATCGACAACCCCAAGTCCTGAAATAAAGTTTCGCAGCCATAATGCATGAATTGTGGCTTCAAAACATGCCACAAATTCTGCTTCCATCGTGGATGTAGCAATGACAGACTGTTTGACACTCTTCCATGATATTGCTCCTTCAGCTAATTGGAACAAATAACCAAACGTAGACTTTCTAGTGTCAATACATCCAGCGAAATCTGAATCCCAGTATCCAACAACCTCCAAATGCTTGGATCTCCTATACATGAACATGTAATCCTTCGTTCTTTCAGGTACCTCAAAACTTTCTTTGCAGCTTTCCAGTGATCAATTCCTGGGTTACTCTGATATCTTCCTAGCATTCCGACCGCAAAACTAATATCCGGTCTTGTGCAAGTCTGAGCATACATCAGACTACCAACAATAGAAGAGTAAGGAATTGATTCCATTTCTTTTCGTTCTACATCATTTTTAGGGCATTGCATGAGACTAAATTTGTCCCCTTTTTGAATTGGGACAATTCCTGCTGAACAATTGTTCATGTTAAATCTCTCTAGAACTCTTTCGATATAGCCTTTCTGAGACAATCCCAATAATCCTTGCGATCTATCACGGAATATTTCTATTCCTATCACATATGATGCCTCACCCATATCTTTCATTTCAAAATTCTTAGAGAGAAAATCTTTAGTCTCACGCAATATGCCTAAATCATTAGCAGCAAGTAGAATGTCATCAACATATAGGACTAAAAATATAAACTTGCTCCCACTAATATTTTGGTATATACACCGATCAACGGTATTTTTCACAAATCCAAAAGATGTTATGGTATTATTAAACCTTATATACCATTGTCGTGAGACTTGTTTAAGTCCATATATTGACTTCTTCAGTTTACACACCATTTGACCTTTTTCCTTTAGTTTCGAAACCCTCTGGTTGGTCCATATAAACTTCCTCCTCGAGATCTCCATTAAGAAAGGCAGTTTTTACATCCATTTGGTGTATATCCAAATCATAATGAGCCACTAATGCCGTAATAATTCTTAATGAGTCTTTCTTTGAGACCGATGAAAAGGTCTCTTTATAATCAATGCCTCCTTTCTGAGTATAACCCTTGGCAACAAGTCTGGCTTTATATCGTTCAATATTGCCATTTGAATCGCGTTTGGTCTTAAAGACCCATCTACACCCGATTCTTTAAGAACTTTCTGGCAATTCAATGAGATCCCAGACTTTATTGTATTCCATGGATTTTATCTCTTCCTTCATGGCATCAATCCATTTTCAGACTCATTACTTTCTATGGCTTGTGAAAATGAAATCGGATCCTTATTAAGACCAATGTCAAAATCTGACTCTTGCAAATAAACCACGTAATCATCCGAAATAGCCGATTTTCTAACTCTTTGAGATTTTCTTAATGGCATTTCTTGTGGTTCATTTGTGTCAGATATTTGTGAGTTAGTTTCTTCATGAAGTGTTTCATCCAAATGTTGCTCGGTGTTGTCAAAGTGTTCTTCAACAACCGGAACAACATTTGGTATTTGTGTGGAAGTAGGCACGTTCGTGGGTAATAAAATATTGACCCTCACCTTTTTTATTTCCACACTTTGCTTTTCAACACTCCCACTAACTTCACCATTCTCAATGAATCTTGCATTACCGGTTTCAACAATTCTCGAACTATGATTTGGACAGTAAAACACATACCCTTTAGATTTCTCTGGGTAACCAATAAAGTAACCACTTACTGTTCGAGAATCTAATTTATTTTCTTGTGGATTATAAACTCTAGCTTCCGCTGGGCAACCCCAAACATGCAGGTGCCTTAAACTAGGTTTTCTTCCTGTCCACAGTTCAAAAGGGGTCTTTGGAACTGCCTTACTAGGAACCTTGTTTAATAAATATACATCGGTTTTAATAGCATACATCTACAATGATTTGGGTAATGAGGAATTACTCATCATGCTCGTAACCATATCCATAAGTGTTCGATTACGCCTTTCTGCAACACCATTTTGTTGAGGTGTTCCTGGCATAGTATCCTGTGCACATATGCCACGTTACTCGAGGAACTTTTAAAATGGACCTGGACATTGTCCTGATTCATTATATTTTCCATAATATTCACCACCTCTATCTGACCTAATAATTTTCACCTTTTTATCTAATTGCCTTTCAACCTCATTAACAAACACTTAGAGAGAATATGTTGCTCGAGATTTTTCTTTCAGCAAATAGATGTATCCATAACGTGAAAAATCATCGATAAAAGTAATAAAATATTTCTCTCCACCAAAATATGGAACATCAAAGGGTCCACAAATATCGGTGTGTATTATTTCAAGAAGTTGGGTGCTTCTTTTGGCACCTTTCTTACTATGCTTGGTTTGCTTTCCCTTAATGCAATTCAAACATATAGTAAGATTAGTAAAATTTAGATTCGAAAGAATCTCATTATTTACTAATCTTTATAATCTTTCTTTGGATATATGACCCAAACGATGCCACAAGTAAGCAGAACTTTCATCTAGTGAACTACGTTTAATTCCAACATTATGTTGAACATTAAGAAGGGATTCAGAAAAACCAATATCGAGTTTCAATTTATATAAACCATCACTAAGAAAACCAGAACCATAAAAGATAGCATTCTTATATAAATTAAAACATCCATTTTCAAACTTTAAATCAAATCCAGAAACATCAAGTCTTGAAAGAGAAATCAAATTCCTAGAAACTGAAGGTACATAAAGAGTCTGTAATAGATCAAGGTGACGTCCAGTCTCCATGATCAACGATAAGTCCCTATGCCTTCAAATGGAGCCTTCATACGATTTCCCATGAACAAGAAATCCTTATTTGGATTTGTAGTTTGGATCGTAAGGAATCCCTGCAATGTAGTAGATACATGAGCAGTTGCACCAGAATCAAGCCACCAGGTATTATTAGGAACTTCTACTAAATTTGATTCGAAACATACAAAATCACTAATTGTACCTTTCTTTTCGAACCAAGCTTTACGTTTCAGGCAATCTTTCTGATAGTGTCCTTCCTTGTTACAAAAACGACACGTATCTGTCTATGTTCCTTGTTAGCATCCTGTGGAGCTTTAGCAGGTGCTTTCTTCTTCTTGAACTTGTTGGCCTTTACTTTAAGTCCTTTACCAGCTCCGTGACCCATGAGGTTAATTGAATGACTCCCTTGTTTCTTAAGTCTCGACTCCTCCTGAGTAAGCATACTGGACAATTCACTAACATTCCACTTATCCTTAATAGTGTTATAGTTAATTTGAAAAGGTCCATACTCAGGAGGCAACGAGTTCAGAATAAACTGAACCAAGAAGGAGTCATCCACTTTCATCCCCAAGGTCTGAAGTCTTGCTGCAATGTTAGTCATCTCAATGATATGGTTTTTCATACTACGCGACCCATCAAACTTCGTGGTCGTGAGTTCAGCCATTAGTGTACCAGCGAGAGACTTATCTGCAGAACAAAAACGTTCTTCCACAAACGTCAGGTATTCCCTGGCACTTTCTGTTTATGGTATAGTACTCTTAATGTTGTTGGCAATATTCATTCGCATAAACATAAGGCTTAGCCTGTTAGAGCGCTCCCATGCTTTATGGAAAGACTTCTCATCCGCATTGCTCGAATCAGTAATGGCATCGGGCTTATCATTCAGCAAAGCCAAGTCAAGATCCATCACACCTAAGTGGAACAGGACTTGCTCACGCCATTAAGAGAAGTTCAATCCGTTGAACACAATAACAGACGAAGCAAGCGAATGAAAAGGAATAGCTGCAAAATAAATAATACATGCTCACAAATCAATATGGATTCAACAAAACAGTTAAAGCATATCGCAATTCTCCTTTGGATAGATACTACGACACACTATCATAATTTAAATGTCATTTAGTCTTTAATAGGTAATTATATATTTTTAACCAAATATATATGCCATCTTTGGACAGACAATATATATTTGACTAAGAATATTAATTTACCTCATCATATTCACTATTAATAGAATAATTGATTTACCTTAGGGTTAATCCTTAAGTTCTAACAATAGTGAAAATTAATTTATTCACTAATTTTTAATTATAGGCATTTCATTAATTTCATGGATAAACTATAATTTTATGTATGCATATTTTCATAAACAAACTAGTTTGGCCACTTTGGTGACTAACAAACTATATAACATAAGTGCACACAAAATAGATATCATAAGATTTTATGCATGTGAATACTTTAAAAGTCTAATTTGGTCACTTTGGTGGCTAACAAAATATATACACATTAATCACATACATATAGTAAACAATAAATAGTTTCGCAAACCTAATATCCCAATTTTTTTTACAGAGTACTACTACCCACACAATTAAACTGCATTACCTAACAGAATTAAAAAAAGAATTGTAAAGCAAACTTATCCTTATTGTACCATATACACTGTCACGACCCCAAATTCTAACAGGTCGTGATGGCGCCTATCGTGGAACTAGGCTAGACAACCATCACATTACTACGCATTTGTTCTATTATAATAATTCACAATTAAATAATAAATAGCAAACATGGCATAAAATAACTTCTTTAAGTCTTAGCGCCCCAATAATAGTCTAAACAACTCTAAACATAACCTCCCAAGACTGGAGTCAACATGGTCACGAGCATCTACGAAATAAAACTAACTCTACTAATGTCTTGAATAAAGTCTAGGAATGAAATGCTAAAGCTAAATAAGGAAGGAAAATGGAGAAGCTGTAGATGCTGGACAGCTACCTCGAAATCCCATAAAACTGCAGCTAACGAACAGAGACAGTTACTGCTCCGAGCCGATACCTGGATCTGTGCACAGAGCCACAGGGAGTAATGATGAGTACGCCAACTAAGTAGTAATGAAAATAAATCGCAGTATGAGAAAATACGAAACACACAGCACAGATACACCAATTCACAAAAACAGTAAAACACCAAGTCACCGCCAAGTATTCATCAAATTCATAAGTTCGAAAACCGTTTTCCAGAAATCCTTTGAAACAAGTATAATTTCAATATATATATCTCAGTAAAATCAGTTTGAAAACGAAGTGAATCATAGTTCAAAAACTCAGTAAAATTATCATAAATCTGCCCCTCGGGCCATAATCATTTCTTATAACAATTTCATATATCTCAGTATTAGCCCATCAGGCAACCTCACAGTCACTTAGTATCAGCCCATCAGGCAACCTCACAATCACTCAGTATAAGCCCATCAGGCAACCTCACAATCACTCAGTATCAGCCTCGCGGGCAACATCAGTCATTAGGTACCTGCGCTCACTGGGGGTGTGTACAGACTCCGGAGGGGCTCCTACAGCCCAAGCGCTATAACAAGTCACAACATGACATAAATCACACACAATATTGGACCGCAGCCTCTCTCATATCACAACATTCTCACAATAATGGCCCGCAGCCTCACTCAGTCAGACACTCTCAACATGCCCTTCAGGCCATAAATATACCGGGTTCTCGACCCAAAAACAGTGTTTCAATTTCAATAAATAGTTTCAAAATACTCTGAGTGTCAAAAGAATTATCAAGAAACGTCTGAGTGAAAATCATAACATATCAGTGAGGAAAATAGTAAAATCAACCCTCAAGGGGTAAACAAAGCAGTACTAGTCCCCAAACATGGCTTACAGCCCAAAACATATCAAATATACATCAATACTATTTAGCATAGGCTTTAAAATCGATTTCGCAACTCAATAGTTGCCTAAATACGGAATATATTTCCAAAGTTCCAACCTTTGCATTCCAAAACCCGTGAAAGGGTGCAGAGTCCGGGGTTTCATACCCTCAGGACAGAATTTAAAGACATTACTTACCTCAAACTAGCCCGAATACGCTTGCCTCTCGAATCAACTCCCGAGTGCTCCAAATCTACCAAGTTCAGATTTTTATAATCAAATTATGCTTAAGGACTGAATTTCAATAGAAAAATATCAATTTTAGCTCAAAACCCGACCCCCAAGCCCGCATCTCGGAACTCAAAAATATTTATACCAAAATATTCTTCATCATCTCACGAGTCCGTACATATAAAGAACGCGAAAATCGGAGTTCGTTTGACCCCTCAAATCGTCCCCTAAAGGTCTCATAATCTCAAGCCCTAACCCCACCCTTTTCTACTGATTTTCATGAATTAAACATTGGGATTATGTTCCTTAATCACCTATAATCGTGTTTTAAGGTCCAAAATACTTACCTCTATGATGAACACTGATTTTCCCTCTTCAAAATCGTCTCAAAAGCTTCTTCCCGTTCAAAAATGGTGTTAAAATATGTTATGGTCGCGGAAGGGTTTTAATTTAATACTGCCCAATTATTTATGCACTGTGATCGTGGATGTACTCACTCGATCACGAAGAACAAATCTCCCAAGCCCAAGAAGACTCTACACGATCGCAGCACAAGCCACGCGATCGCGGTTCAATGGAACCTCGACCCGCGCGATCGCAACTATTCTCACGCGATCGCGAAGTACGTTTGACCTCACTCCCCACGCGCCTAACAGAACCTACGCGATCGCGATCAAGTCCACGCGATCGCACTTCTTAAGCCATTCACCTTACGTGATCGCACCCTCACTCCTGCGATCGCGATGCACAAATTTCCCCTGGCCTCCTTTAACTTTACGCGATCGCGGACCATTCCTCGCGATCACGGTGAACAAATTCCTGCTGCACTGACACCAGTAAACCAGCATTTCTCCTAAGTCCAAAAGTGCCCGTTAACCACCCGAAATCAATCCCGAGCCCCTCGGGACCCCAACCAAATTTACCAACACATCATAAATGATCATTCAAACTTAGTTGCACTCTCAAAACACTAAATATAACCTCAAAACACCAAAATCACATCGGATTCAAGCCTAAGAACTTTGAAATTTCTAAAATCCCCAACGATGCCGAAACTATCCAAAACAACTCCGATTGACCTGAAAATTTGCAGACATATCCAAAATGACATTACGAACCTGTTCCAACTTTCAGAATTCCATTCTGACCCTGATAGCCTATTTTTCACTGCCGACCGGAAATCACCAAAAACTAACTTTCGCCAATTCAAGCCTAATTCTACACCGAGCATCACAAAATTATTCTTAACACACTCCTAAGTCCCAAATCACTTAACGAAGCTATCCGAGCCAAAAATCCGCATTCCGAGGTCTTTTAACCAATAAGTCAACTCGCAGTTGACCTTTCCAACTTTAAGGCTATTTTTAAAGACTAAGTGACTAAACTTTCACCACAACCATTCCGATTTCAAGCCTACCAACTCTAACACATCAATAACAATATAACCAACCTATAACAAGTCAATAATAGTAATTATAATGCAAGTTTTACGTAACGACAGATTGAGTCGTTACATACACACACTTTTAATATAGGAGAAAACAGTGTAAGTCCCATAAAGTTTGCAACTTTTCTTTTATAATTGTAGTGTTCGGGCCAGCTTGTATGCATCTCAATTAATTCTACGGGGTATTACTCCCCACCATAAATACCGGGTAAAGGTAGCAATTTTTCTCAACAGATTAAGAGCCAATAAACATAAACCCTAATCCAATCAATAAAACAGATTCATCCAAAAATATACTGGCTTGCCTCTCTGTGTTGTTAATTGTCATAAAACTAAGTCATTAAAGACTTCTATCCATCGTAATAGTTTATCTATAAACAGAAGACTTAACACGTTCAATTAAATTTCGAGAACTGGTGAAGTTCTGATTTTATAAAGCAACATCATAACGTTGACATAATCAGAATATATAAAACTTCTTTTACAAAGATTATCAGTTCAAACAATCCAGGCTCGTGATATCATATGTTAGCATAAAACTTTAATTGTATACCAAGATCTTGAACATGATAATCTTACATATAATCGTTATAGAAAACATACCTGAATTGTAGGCCGTTATCGTGAAGCGGAAGCGTTAATCAGTGAATTGGTTTCTCGTCCCTTGCCCTAACTTTCCGTTACCGCCGCCTATAGTGATGAGAGGAAAAATACGGTAACCCAAATGGAGGGAGGAGAGGACCAATTTATAGAGATTCTCACTTAATCCGATACGCCCATCAAATAACCGATCGAACGGATAAGATTTATTAATTAAATATTAATTATGGGCCTTAAACCTATTGGGTCATAAGTAATGAGAAAACTTACAACAACGAATGACACAACCCACGAAAACATAACAGCAACAAAGAGATTGACGGAAAGCAATGCTCAAAACAAGAGATTCTTGAGCGAAAGTGAAGCAATAGATGATGTCGCCGTCAAAACAACCAATGAACTGCTAGGGAGCGCATAAAGAATTGGGTAAGACAAAATTTTGGTAGATTTCAGACCCTTCGTCGTACAATATATATATATACATATATACATATATATATATATACTAGTGGGAAATGACCCGTGCAGAGCCCGAGCCCAAATTTCATAAGTTAGCAGTTGTCCCTTTTTTAATGAGAATAATAAATAACCTTTTGGTAGAGAATGAGTTATATTATAGTCAAATGGAGATCCCAAATTTCATAAGTTAGAATATTATGGTCAAATGGAGATTTGAACAACGTTTTGTTAGTAGAACTATTCTGCAAGAAGTTCAAAAGCATGGATGTGGGTATAAAGAATATTGATTAATACATTAATAGGTAATCACTATTTATGCAGTAGAAGCAACTAAAAATGCATTCGTTATGCGCTTTTATTGTATCGTTTGTCCCATCATTAACATAGTAGTTTTATCGGTGGGGAAACAATGACTTTGGTTCTATTTAGAAACTTGGATAGATCATAAAACTAAGAGAACAAATTCTAAGCCAAAAGGATCATATTTTACAAAACAAATTGAAGCCAAAATGATCATATTTACTGGTGAGTCTTTCAGCAAGCACTATTTACATAAGTTACAGGACCATTATGTTTCACCGGCTAACAAAAAATGTAAATGTACATGCCAGTGAGTTGCGCAAAGTGAGGCGCATTGTCCATGATTTCTGCATTAGTGGGAAACAAAAGGATGTCATTAATGGCATGTGACAAAATAATTTGGTAGGTAAAAAAGGTAGTAGGTTGTATTTGCTGTACCTGTAGTACACAAGCTGGCGGGGTCGAAACACGTATGTACATAGCTCCAAAAGACGTCTACACACGTAGACTGCAGAGAAAAGGGAGACTGTAAGAGCGAAAGAGGAATATTTAAGTATTGGAATCTCATGTTAGCGAATGTTTTAAGTGAAGTACACCGGTAGTTTATACTGAAATGCATATTGTATAGTAGGAGAAAATTCAGAACATAGTTGCGACATATAGCAGCAGTTACTCTATGGTAACTGACGGGCTTAAAGAAAGTCCTTTTTACACATAAACATTACTGAAACCTGATAAAAGATGGTGTGCTCTAAATTTATCCAGCACTGATTTCTGAACATTTGTAGGATGCTAAGTAATGGAGGTAGTAAAAGAATAAAATGGGGTGACATGTTCTGTAATTGAATCTAAAGATGACTTCTTTGATAAAATCTTCACTAATTTCCCCTCATTCTCATTCTCTTCTCAGAACAAAAAGAAAACAGAAAAAACTTAAAGGAATGACAGGAGCAGGATAGTTAGACAGTGTAGGGGTATCAAGTTCCAAAATGTAAGCACTTTCTTGTTTATATTGACAGTTGTTATTCTATGCATACCTATACTCACCAAGTTTACTCTGCCTCTTCTTACTATTCTTTTTATACTATCATTTTTCAGCCTGTAGATTTCATTTCTCCTGTGCTATTGAGAACAAAAGTGGAGTACATGGATGCAATTTTGAATTTTCAAACAGTATCATTAGGAACTGCTGTTGCAATAGGTGTTCCAACAGTTGCTCTTGGTGGGTTTTCACTACGGTTCCTTGAAGAGAATGTTAATGATCAAAAGAAGAAATCTTCTGATTTTCTGTCACCTTTTCCGCGTGCTTCCATCATTGCTATGTCTATTTTTCTAGGAGTTTTGTTTGCGCTATTTGTTCTGCATGTTAAAAAGAGTAATGAAAAAGTAGAGATAGAGTTTATTAACCTTCATTTTTTCTTGGGGGGGTTCTCCAGTTCAGTTTGTTGCCTCTTGGTAGAAGAACTACCTTCTGTAGTTAATTCTTCCATATTCGAGTGACTGCTTTCTCCGCTTTCTAACTCTTTCTTCAATTCTTTCTGTGTTGCAACATTTTCCAAATTAGTGCTATTGTATTCTCCAATTTCTTCAGAGGAAACTGCTGCAGGCAACTGAAGCATATCTTCCTTGACAACATAGGATACAATGAACAACCGCATATCAGAAGTTCTAGAAAATATTTTTCTCAGTTGTATCTTGAAGAGTTTATGAGTAAGACGCTGTCGAACATGTTCAAGAGGTAATGGTTGTTCCTGCAAGAGAGAAAAACATGAATTTAGCACATTAAGTGGCAGTCAAAAGTAATATACTCATTTTTTAGCCTATAAGACATAAGAGACAAAACTAATAGTACACTTGCTTTCATAGTATCATAATTTTAACAAAGCTTGTCCAATTGCCATCGACATACCTTTATCGAGATTATTTCACAGATATCCGCAGCGGTCATATCAAGAAATTTCTCTCCTAAATCACCTATTAATGTTGCAACAGTTGATCCACTGGCATCTGTCATTACAACCTCAAAGCCTCTAATAGCAAAGAAAGAAGGAAAAACACAATTAGCACTAAGAACCCCACAGGAAAACAATTTTTAGTAATAGTCGAGTTGCTTGGTTTCTTACAAAAGAATGAAAATGCTCTTCATAAAGCAAAAAAATTGAAGTTTTAGAAATACGAAACTGTTCAGTTCTCCCCTTTTCTGTTATGGAGTGTAACAGATCTTCAAAGGAATAAAGTTTGTTTAACATGAAAGAGCAAATCTATGATATTGAGTTTTACAAGCAGGGGCATTCATAAACTAAATGTTTCGCGATGTATAGCCAAAGTTTACGTTATTTGATTTTCATAAAGCCAATGAGAGAACATACATTTTTTGATTGAAGATGTCGAATGAACATGTTTTATTATGCTTGGAATAGAAGCCGCAATACCTGGGTGTTAGCATCGCACATTGTTTGCAACTCGCAAAATGAATTATTTTGGAAGAATGAGTTCTGTATTGTTGCCCGCAGTGTGAACACAGTAACTCATAGAAATCTTGGTCGTCAGTCAGCAGAGACAACTTACCTTCTACTTCAAAGACTTGTATCTGCAAAAGAGGTGGGTATAATTAGATTTATTGAGTTGGGGTTAATATATTAAAGTACTTTATATGTACACCTATTAGCATGAATGAAATACACATACAGGAGGTTGTGATGGGATATCAGCAATGGGTATAATATCATTGTGTTCTGGCGCAAGCACAAGTGAGGGACCAGTCAGTGTATAATTTGGTTGACTGTGTCTCATCAATGTTGGTCTGTTGTCTCTGACCCTGTACGTGTATTAACGCCAACAAATGTCAGGTAGATTAAAAATGATACAGAAAGGTTGGGACAAGATTTGAAAACATAGGAAAAAGTAGGAATAGGTGGTTTCAGTCAGAAATTATTGTCACTGTTACACCAATAGCACGAAAAATTAACAGAAAGAACAAAAAACAAATTACATCATTGAGTTGACCACAGTTGTAATGCAGACAAGATAATTTTTCAGTTGACCACTGCTCCAACATATAGCATATATGTGGCATGTAAACATATAGTGTAGACACTTTCTAAGAATACAGATAAGAAATTATGGTTATTAGCATAATAAGTTAATTTTTGCACAAATTTCGTTAGCATTGAATAGCAGTATCATCTTGTTTGTCAGATTGTAGAGAAACTATCGTAACAATCAACGTGTTGTAATGCTATTTCATAGATGATTAATGTGATAACAGTACATATTGGAGGCTCATAGAAGTACTGGTTGACCTTACCAATGTTACATATACCATACGTAAATGGTCAATGATGTACAGACAAAGTCGCACACCCATAAGAACTGTTCAGCAAATTATTTAAGTGACAAAGTTTGCATATAAGCGCTAAGAGTTGAAACTGATAAAGTTATATTGGAAGATGAGATGCGATGTAGTTGAACAACATTTCAACAAAGATACATAGATACCAAATTGTTATAAACCTCTAATTAACTGAAAGAAACTTTTTTGAACGTATAGCCCGCTAAGTATGTCCTTTTTTTGGTAAGAAGGGAAATACGGTGGTACTACAGGGAATTGCATATGCCGGATCATCTAGTTTTACCGCACATATTTAGTTTGGATGGAATAAAGATTGAAGTATAAAATTCGGTTACATAAATATTTGTTCCATACCAGTTCAGAAGTTTCCCAACCTGAGGATATGGTGGATTTATCAGTATGACCGAGTTGTACCTTGTTGATAATAATAATCCTATATGATACATTATGTTAGTAAAGAATTCATAACATATCCCTTATAGTACGAAAAAAGCGTAAGTTTTTCCATACCAGCATAGTTGGTTCGAGTAATTCGTTTTGCTACAATTATTGGATATTCAGCAACTTGTGCAGCTAGAATGCTTCCATCAGCGTCGGCGAAGTCTTCCCACAGCGTAAAGATAGTAGGCCTCAGACTACAATAGAAGGACAATAATGTTACCAATAATAATAAAGAAGAGGATGTAAACTTAAAAATAATAGGCACATGTTGGTAAGACGTTGTCAAGCAATGCGAAAAGAACTAAGCGAAACGTTAGGGAAGGAGAATGAAGGTTGGCAGAAAGATTTTTAAACGCTGCATTTTGAATGCATAAGTAAACAAATGCAACATGACTTATACAGGTTTTTCCAGTTTCGAACGAATGACTACTGGAGTATGTAGTTATCTCTGGAATTTTTAAAATCTAGACGTAGTAAGAATATAGATTTTAGGGCACAAAATTAGAGAACAAATAAATTACCAAATAGATATGTGTATGTATATTTTTGGTTCTCTCTGAAAGTCATAAATATGCCAAAATTACCTAAGATCATTACTAATATAATTTAGTATTTTGTTGCTCTATTTCTTACATCGTTTAACAAACTCAATGCTATTTCTTTGCCCTTGTGTTGTATTAATGCTTTTATGAAGTGTAGTAGTTGTGAAATTTTGCTTCTCTTCAAAATGACATTGTCATACAGTATCTGGCTATATATTTCTGGCCAATTCCTTTTGGATTCTCTAGCGAAAGCAGTAAGGTAAATAGAATGCCAACAGACTTACCTGGTATCCATTACGATTTCACGACATTTGTTGTTGTTAGCGCCAACGTACCTTACGGAGCCACATTTCACCATAACAACAATTATGTCTGTTTAATGAAAATTGTAAGTGGCTTATAATGGAGACCAATGTGCACAGTCCCAGAATGTAAGGATACAAATGAATTTAATTGTCAAAGGGTACTACGTGTAAAATAATGGTTACCAAATTTTGTATTTCGCTGTTAGTCGTGCAGATATGCAAAGGGTACATTATTCAACCTTGTTGGAGGCGGGAGTGGTGGGTCTTGTAAGTTGTCATCTTTCACCTCTTCGACAACAGTAAATCTGTCGATGGCCCATTCAAAACGGTTGATAGGTACTCCGTATGGTAAAGGAACCCTCACTTTTGCGGTAGATATCAAGTAAGTGGAAAACGGGGTGAGCTTGTCTGCATACTTTTCTATGTCACCCCCGTACAAAACAACAGCTACTTTCTCTTCCTGTATTTTGATATCTTGATGATTTAGTTACCAGATTCCACAGAAGTGTGTGTATCTTACAGAGACATACAAATATAGAGTATTGAAATATTCAACATGTATCCGACATGTTGCCTTAAACTCATCAAATTCATGACAAGTCTGTAGAGAAGTTACCTATAGAGCATTGTACCAGCACTATATATCAAGAATATGTAAAGATAATGATATATGCCAAATAGCTACAACAACATGAATGTTTGATCACATAAGTAATGATTGTGCCCCAATTGGGAATCATGAGCCAATTATTTGTTTAATTAGTATTTCTTTGGATCTGGAACTTACATCAAAACGTGATCAATTGTAAAAATATATATGCACATCGATGACATATACTTAACTGTTACTATTCTAGTTTCCTCTACAAAAAAAGTTTATGTTTTCACAACCGAGCCAATATTTGTACAATGATACTACAAATGAAAATAAGTCGCAGAAGAGACAATTACTGCTCAGTATATTATGAGGCTACAACACATGAGAAGCTTCAACGAATGAGAAGAAATTACCTAGTGTCTTATTGCCACCGCTATGGTTTGAACCTGAGAGCTTAAGTTTTTTTCAGGCTTCATTGACCACTAGGTGATAACCTGAGGTGCCTAAAAACTTTTCTTTACTGATAAGTACAGTCATTAAAACACTTAAGAACATGTCCAGCGGATATTGAACCAGATGGATAACCTACGCCTTCCACTCCACCAATATATGCGTGTATGAGGGGGGTGTGAAGTAGAAAACCAACAGTGTAATGCCAGAGCAGGACACCACAGTTGAAAGATATATTAATATCACTGAAATAGTCCTTAGAGTAGAACAAGTAATCAGAGTATTATTATTGGAATTTTCTACTATGAACAGAACAATATAGGGGAGGCAATAGAGTTGCACTCGTATAAGATCATGCAGACCTAGAACATTTTGCAGCTACACTTGACCACCTCCCAAAAATATAGTGCTGGTCTGAATTCAATTCCCATAGAGATGGGAAGTTCTCTTCTGGCTGAGCAACAGAACAGTCACACTTCCTTCCAAATTGCCCATATGTTTTTGGAATAACTGCCTCATGAAACTTATTTTGAAGGAGGTAGTCACTTATACAATAAAATATCTTATTTCTCAGTGTCCATGAATCTGTTACCATAGTAGCAGTGAAACGTTCATTTGGTTGCTAGCCATTTGATGCTTAGTTTAGTACTAATCTTCTGCTAGTTTGAAATCCAATTTTGTAAGTCAAAGAATCACAAATCGTTATTTGTTTTCAATATGATCCGTTATTGTACAAGGAATAGGAATGTTATTCATTTTCATTTTCGTGAGCTAATTGAACCATATCTTCTTCGAGACTCGAAACAACAAATAAAAGGTACCCGATACTTATTCTCAATAACAACCTCGTTTTTAACGAATATTTTTGGATGTTATAGCAAAGTGTTGTTATAGAGAACATAAAGTATAATATAACATGAAAATTGGTTCCGGAAAACCTTGACTTTTAGAATGAAATGTTGTTATATAGGGATGTTGTTATAGAGAGGTCTGGCTCATTTTTTAAGTTATAGTACATTATGTAAAATCAAATAAACTCATTCAAATTAGAAGGATAATTACTTGAGTATAAGCTAAATTACATCCCAAACAAAAATACTTGACATAAATATGTATAACGATAATGAAGTTAAGAAGAAGTGGGATTCTAAAGTAGAGCCACCTTAGTACTTTGAATTGATTATGCGTCTTTATTTGAAGTGATCAAGTAGTTGCATATAGTAATATATTTTGAACTCCTTCCACAGAAAAGGAGAACATAAGAAAAATGGTGTCAGTTATTATAAGGATTGGGTATTTATTTCCACTTTTAAACTTCAGAACTTCTTATTTTTAAATGTCTCACTCCTCCCTTTAAGAAATTTCTTCACAGCCTGTTGATATCTATATTCCTTACTATATTCACTACCACTAATGTCAACTTGAAATCTTACTATTTGATTGATGTGACGGCCTATCTCAGTTAGTTGAGAGTATAAACAAAAATCTTACTACTGGTTGAATTCTCCAAAACACGTAGTGTCACTGCTATGGCAAAGTAATTTAAATGAAGTGTTACCCAACATGACATAATAAAGAGTAAACATCAAATATGTTACAATATCATGAGTTATCCAAGTGTTAATAAGAGGGAAGCTCTGTATTTGGGAATACAACAGCAAGTGAAGATAATGTATTAAGAAAAAATCATTTACTTTTATGGGTTATCTTAGTGATGAAGCACCTCTCGACCTCCCCGAGCAGGCACAAAAAGAAAAACACAATCAATCTGCTTTCAGCATATTGAGTGAAAAACAAAGAGCGGTCAAAACGTAACCAAAAAAATGATTAGCAATGCTTGGTTCAAGGCATGAATATGCATAACAGAATATAATAGATGCCATATGGTTCGGTTCAATAGGCATGTCCAACAACACCCACCAAGTTGGATTATTCTTGATTTTGTTTTGTTGGGGGTGGGGGGTGGGGGGGTGGGGGGTGGGGTTGATGACGCAAGGCAGCAACAAGCTTCCAGTTCAACAATAGACTGGATCATATACTTAAAAGTGTTTACTTGATCTAGTCTAACTACCATGGAAATTATAAATAGTAGATAGTTATATTTGGGTTAAGCTGATGTAGCAGTAAGTTCATATCGTGAAATCACATCAGACCGAAGAATAATTCAGATTGCACGAAACATATTCACTGGTAGCTCTGAGAGTGTATACAGTTCAGCAGAACTGGTTAGTCCTGTTAGTAGCCATAGAAGTTATATGTAAATGAAGGAAAATTTTAAACAAGGCAAGTGCATAAAGTAATGCAAAAATATCCTTTTAGACAAATTAAGGGTTAAAAGGGCGCACATAATTAATCCAAAACAGAGATGCAAAAGTTTGGTACCAAACGTTATATCTACAGAGGCTGGGCAGGAAAATATCAAGCATGAGTGAGTGATAAATGCGCGAAATCTGACTTTAGAGAGCTCTTCTAATATTTACTTGCAGGAGAAATAATAAACTATATGACAACTTAAGCTGATAAGTTTCTTTCATTTGTTTAAATGAAAAAATAATGGCGTTTGCAATTATATTTCAAACAGTAGAAGAAGAAAGAACATGGTACAGAGAAAATTACATTTTCGTCTTGGACAACAAGAATCTGGAATCGGGTATTTCCATCTTTACTTTTCCTTGGCCGAGGTTTCTCAATCGGTTGTACTTTTGAGGTCCATTCTTTTGTTTCTGGAGTGATCTTGTCAATGGTTAATCTATACTCCATATCTTATGTGCACTCTGCAAGGGAAAAGAAGAGGAAGAACAAAAAATAATAAATCATTATTTACTGAAAGATAAACTATAGACACTAACGGATAATCGAATCGAGGAACTGAGGAACTGTTAGGACGCTATTTGTTTTTAAACTACACGTCATGAAAATTAGAATACGAATCTGCCACTATGGCGGTCCTACCGCACCAAACACCCACGTTATGTAAACATTTATGGTTTTTTAAAACATGAGATTACTACTTATCTAAAAACATTTCTGGGATCTTCTACACTGCTAAAATTACATATAGGAATCATTTTCTACCAGCATGTGCGTATGTTTCTTAGATCTTGTCCCCTACAGAGAAGTGTCACTTATGCAGATATTACCTATTAGTATTAACAATATGTTCCGGATCTGCACCCAAGTGTCTCTGTATGATTAATGTTAGCCAATAGTGCAGCTCCTTGTTGTTTTGTCTTGGGTCAGGTACAAACAAGATATCTTGAATGCATTCTGATTGGTACGAACCAGATTGCGTACCAGCAGTATTCCTTATCGGCTTCTTTATAATTTTTTTAGCTAGGATGTTGTGTGCTCTAGTTGCAATATCCTCATAAAATAGCCTTTTCAATTATTTCATTGTACACAATATTTTCTGTGCAGTGATTATCGTAGCTACCCGGTATAGTAGGTCAAATTAGCACTTTCACGCTGTTTGAACTCTTTGCTCTAGACAAAGCAACATAAAGTTGACCGTGGGAAAAAACAGGTTCTCGCAAATAAATTCCAACAAAATCTAATGTCTGGCCTTGTGCTTTGTTTATTGTCATGGCGAAACACAATCTTACGGGAAATTGTGTCCTTTTAAATGGGATAGGCATTTTTTTGTCTTGGGATGATAGTAAAGGTATTCTTGGGATAAACACATGTGTATTATTGAAGTCACCCACCGAAATATTGGCGCTAATGACATGCGATTTAAAGTCGTGGCAGGTCAAACGTGTACCGTTGCATAAACCCTCAGACGGATTTAAATTTCGCAATAATATGATTGGGCAGTTGTTTTTCAACGTTAATTTGTACGGTGGAAGACCAGGTGGATTTAAACTATGCAACAAATCCTCATACTGTGATTGATCAGTAGGTTCTACGGTTTCATCAATGCCAACAAAAGTTTTTGCATCCTCTGGAAAGCGATTAATAAGCATGTCATTAATCTCATCGACAAAATCATTCTTAGTTGTTAAAATAACACGAGAGGTTGTGCAGGACGAGGAAGAAAAGAATGTATGCAAATCTGGGTAAGTTATCGTGAACAGTTTATCCAAAGATTCTTTTTCAGTTGTATAAGGAATGATGAAGGATGCTGGAATTTTAATCTTGTTTGTTGAGGTCACTTTTTCTTTTCCATTTCCTACTCTCAACAAATAATTACAGAACGAAGGATCGTCTTTTGCTCTCATATTTTCGAATAATCGCAACCTTTCAAGTTCTTCCCAGATATGAGAATATAGTAAACTTTCGTTAATGAAATCTTCTTTTTCCCCGTTTCGAACTACCGGAAGTGTTTGTCTGAAGTCACCTCCAAAAACTACAACCTTCCCACCAAATAGTATTGTTGAATCCATTAAGTCCTTTAAAAGTAAATCAAATAGTTCGATCATTTTTTTTTTGCCATAGATATTTCGTCCCATATGATTAATTTTGCATCGTGAATCAAACATGCTAGTGAACTTTGCTTGCTAATGTTGCATGTGACATTCTCGTCAATATTTATTGGAATTTTAAAACGTGAATGTGCAGTTCGTCCACCGGGAAGTATAGAAGCAGCTACACCGAAAGTGGCAGTTGCCAATGCTATATATCCTTTAGATCGTATAGTTGCCAGCAACGCACGGTACAAGAAGGTTTTTCCAGTTCCTCCCGGACCATCAATAAAGAATGCTCCCGCTTTGTTTGAAAAAATTCTCTCTGTAATTACATTGTAGGCTTTGAGTTGATCTTCATTCAACTTTTTGTGTAGTAGTATATCCGCTTCGGTGACAATGATGGTCCTTTCGTAGTACACCTCTTTCGAGTCTTTTGCAACTGCAAAAGACCTTATTGTTTCTGTAATGAGATGATATTCATTTATGTCGCCACCCATAGAGTGCAGTATGTCGTTAATAGGGTTTAAAACTATGTATCGTATGTCTCTTTTGTGAATATTAGGTAAGAAGTTGTAATCCTCGGACATGTGCTCTTCAAATTGCTCCCAAAGTTGTCTCGGGTTAGTCGGGTTGCAGTAGATCAATAATGTAGCAAATAAACGTCTCAAACTGTATGGCATTTGGTAACTTGCTGCTTCAGACATGCATTCTGTCAAACTATTATCACTCTGTAACAATCCGCATTTTTCCACAGATTCTCTAAAACTATTGCAACGTTCTCCGTTGACAGTTAGTAAATCCCTATACGATTTCGGCCCTCTAATATTCATTAGTAACATCCTAAGGTAGTATCGCTCTCCTTCTGTTGGATGACATGTTACTACACGACCAATAGCACGTTGTTTTTTCCGACGCGCCCACATTTTATCCGTTGCAGACCAAACAAAATGTTCGGGGAATTCTCGGTATAATAGATTGAGTTCTCCAGCGTCTGTGTTTGTTCTATTCATCTCAAAAATTGTGTTAACATTGTCTGTTTAATCATCGGATTATTTACAAGCGCATTTATGTTTGCGTTGCTTTTAAATGAAACAAATTGTTATCCTTTAAGATGAAGCTGAAGAGGACATACACTCGGGGACATTTCACTAATGAAGAAACCGTATAACCGCCACATAGCTTCTGGAGGCGAGACCCATCTAGCAGACTGATATTCTTTTATCTCGTCAATTACTTCTGTGTTTATGTCCTTGTTGTGTACAGAAAATGCAATCTTATCGTGTCCTTTACATAAATATTTATAAAGATACTTGACGACCTTAATATCAGAACATATCTCAACATTCACATGACAATCAAATTTTCCGAGCAAAAAAGGATATATGGAACAACCCACGAGTTATCTAAGCATTATTCTCTTATTTTTACTACCACTCCTGTATTGCGTCTTCTGTAAATTGGGTAAGATTCTGTTCCTTTTGATGTCTGATCAACAAAGCTTTTTGGGTACTTGAATTTACAGTAACCTTTTTTCTTCATACAAGAATTTGTTGGATTTAAATTACCGCACGGACCATGCATCATGCGTTTAAGAACAAGTGAATATAAATCTGGTTCTGCTTTTTTATTAGGTATTTCTACGCTAATAATATTATCGTAGGCCTCTGGGGTAAGTAACTTGTATTCATTAGTTAATATTATAAGAAAATGAGCATGCGGTAAACCTCGCTTTTGGAACTCTACAATATACATAAATGCTGCAACTTTCCCAAAGATACTTCGCTTTAGTATATTCTTTTTGAATTCTTCTATTTTCGCTCTAAATACTCGACTGATCAAATCAGGCCTGTTATGTGTCTCATCAGTTGAAATTAGATGTTCCTTTATTTCTATCCAAGAGGGATTACATGTCATTATTATAAATAAATCAGGTTTATCGAAATATTGCACGAGCGCAATAGCGTCCATGTACCGCTGTCGCATATCCCGAGGCCCTCCAATAAAAGAACTTGGAAGGAAAGTTTGTTTCCCGATGTTAGAAGCATCGCGTTCCCCTAATTGCAAAATGTCAAGAAGTCCTTCTAGCATAGCCATTCTGAACAAATCTTGATTGAATACTGCAAAGTCCAACCTTTGTGTTTCAAGTTTAATATACTCATCTACTGAATATTGCTGAAATATTCTTCCAGTGTGTAATATTTCATCTTCATCATCGTTTCTCATTTGTAGTTTTTAACAGTAATACTCATGGACATAAATTGTATCCCTTCGTCGTTGTCCTTTTTTTTAGAATTTCAGCCTCAATTTCAAGATATCCGTCAAGGGAGGTAACATTTCGTATACTTGGTACTTCTTCATGTTGCACAATTCTTGCGTGTGCAGGACAATTTGCTGGGGGCTTTTTAATACCACAATGCCACCCACTTTGTCCCAGCGGAAACAATAACGGATATTGCAACGCATTGTAACAACCATAGTAGTAATTCACTATTTGTGCTCGATCAGTATGAGGGTAAATTTGAATATGTGGTGCATTAAAGGTTGCGTCGATATTTTTCTCGGTCCATATTGCAACAATTTCAGATGAAGTTGGCAAATTATATACTCTCTAGTCAAGGTCTATGTCACATTTGAGAGCTATATGGAAATCTCGTAGGTTCGGTATATGTACCAAGACTGTAAAAACACGGAGTATGGGTTTATTGATAATATATATATTAATTCTTTCACTACTGATTCATGTACTCTCTCGGAGCATGCCATCCTATGTGTCAGCTCATTGCTATTATCATAGAAATATAATTGTATGTTTTTTGGTTTGTCATTTATAGGGTGCAAATTATTTATCCAATGGTACATCTTTTCTTGAACTTTGAAGGTGTAAATACCAGAGTTCCTTTTTGCTAAATCTTTGTCATACTTTACACCAAGTGATGTGAATGCAAAAAGATTATTATATGTTCTAATGTATGTTCGAAAGTGCTTAGACGCCGCACTAATTCCAACATATAAATTACGCAATTTCGCAGGCATTTGATGGGAAGTTAACTTTATTGTTCCAGTACGACAGCAAAATGCAAGAGGTTCATATTGAAATCTTTTCGCTAAGCAAAATTTGCAGATTGGAACTGTCTGAAGCGAAACATAGTCTGAACGCAGCCGACCGATGTTCGGAGTGAACTTTATGGTTATTGTACCGTCTGTATATTTGAAATAGATCATTAAAAGTAAGGCAGAGCAAAAGCAGTCATGACTGTTAATGGGGCACAAAAGAGTGAACAAACCTTTGGGTGTAATTGTCCTGGAGACTTTGTTATTTAGTTCATTGGATACAGTTGACGTTGAACCTAAAATGAAGGTAAGTGGTCTTTAGATGGAACTAAATAGTGATAGTTATTTTAAAGTGAGCAAACAGGTTGTACTCACCTCTTTCATAGATGGAGAATGGACGTGTTTCATCTCTTTCTTTACCAACCATTGTTCCGATCAAGTAATAAAAAAGCTCTAGTTTTACCACCATATTAACGACGTAAGGTTTCCATGTAAACTTTACATTTTTATGTCGACATGTTACAAATTAGTTATTATTTTAATTTTAATTGAATAAAAGTCCTAAATATTTAGACTTCTTATATAGTATACTATTTTAAATAAGGAAGGATTCAATGTACAAAATTTTAGGTGATTATAAGATTCTAAATATATTAGGTAAATAATTCAAGACTATTTTATCCTATGTGAATCTATTTTAGAAGGATAAAAAAGTCGAAAGACATTTCGCTAAGGGTGCTTTTAATATATATATATATATATATATATATAAAAGCCAGAATAAGTACCTCTTGGTAGTTTAGGGGTAACATAGTCTTTTCAGCATACTTTAGGCATAACTTGCAGAGTACGCCTAAATTGATGTTTGGTTCAGTTGCTTTCTTACCTTGAGTTTTGGTGGATAGGTGGGTAATTGGACAGATAGACACATGTTAAAGCCACCAGCATTTGCTTGTTTTTTTATAGAAAAGAGGGCAAAAGCTTGTACACCTAAAGTCAGCATATGCGGCTCTCTCTTCTCTGAAACGTGTAACATCAAGCTGCTCTTATTTTTGGTGCCTTGGGTTGTTTTCTTACTTTGCTAACACCTGCATCTGATGGGGATCTACAATATTTTTTGGGGGTTAAACATTATCTCTCCAGGCTTCCATGAGGATTAGCAACAGGTTTTGGGGATAAACATTATCACTTCAGGTTAGATTACTTTGATACCCTTCCTTTTGGCAAATCCTATCGTCACTTTTAGGGTTATAGTCGACTCTTTTTTGAATTACTTAGCTATCAAAGTGGAATAAATTCTGGATTGTACTTTGTTTTGCTTGGGTTTTCTCTCCATATTTTTCTCCGCTTCTCCACTGCTCCCAGGTTATTACTTTGTTTGATCTATAATTTGTTGAAAACACTTCAAATCTGTCTTGCGTTTTGCTTCTTGGAGTTGTGGTAGTGAGAGGGAGATAGAAATATGTAAAGGACCATGCAAGCAAGCTGTTTTGTTTTTCAGTCGGTGGATTTAATAACAACAAGAAGATCAGAGTTACTGAAGTTGTTGTGTGTTGAAGTTGCTATGTTGTGGAACTTGTTGATGAGGAAGTCTTTTAGTGTTCCCTTCTTCTACTTATTTTTCGATTCTTTGGTCTGAGAAAACAATCTTCTCTTGATCAAATTGTGAATTAATTTACTCTTACGCTCCACAATGGTCAAACTTTAGGAAAAAAGAGTCCAGGAAAGAACTGTATATATCTTGTTATCATGTTGACCTGGCAACTGCTTTAATTTGGTAGCAGAAAACAAATCTAGATTAAAATAATGGAGACATAAATGCAGAATAACTCCTACAACAAAACTATGACTGCAGAGATATAGAAAAAGGAAGAAGAAGTATTTAGAGAGGTAAAATAGTAGAGGACTTTGTACGACCAAAATCTAAAATTTAGAGCAGAAAAGAAGTAGTGGGTAGAAGCAGTAGACGATGAAGGACAATATGGCCAGAATCACATATTTTACTTCTTCTAAAATAAATAGAAAATATTACACTCAAGAAAATATTTATTACAATACTTTGAAACTTCAATCATGTCTGAGTCATACAGTAGGGAAGTAGCAAGGTTACCAAGACAGTTGTGAAGTTAACACACAAATTAGGCTATCAGATTTTTGCTTCTTATTACTAGAGGTACTGACGAAATATCAATTGGCCAATTGTCTCGAAAATAGCTGCAGATTTGAGTTTTAATTGAAGTAAAAAATATTTAAGGGAGAAAAGAAGAATTGGACAGATGGAAAACCAGATGCCCACCAAGTGCTACATCTTGTGTCATTTGGTGTCATAGTAGAGAATGTGTTGTATTCTTTTATTATGTTCTACCGTGTCTTCATAATAGAAAGAGAACTACATTTCAATATGCTGAAAATTTGAAAGGCCAAATGAAACAATGTTATTTGACTTTTTATAAAATGGAGTCTTTTTCGCTATTGGCAGTATATATGTTCTTAGTTGGTCTATGACGTTATTTGCCTAGCTGTTGCAAAGCTCTTTTAGAAAACAGTGACAAAATTTTACAATGAGCTTACTACAATGATCTACTTTCTTGTTTTTACTGTTAATCTTAAGACAATCACATTACACTTTCTGTAGATAATATTTTTCTGAGTATTTTTCGACGCACGGTGTGTTGAACTTGATCGTTGATCCTGAGCATGACTGCAACTTATTTCCGCCTTTGCAGTACTGCTGGCGTTTCTGTTACATTTGGCACGAAAAAAAGAGCTGTTCAACGTGCTTACAGGTAACCAACTATCTTATCTTTATACATTTGTAAACGCAGGCTCCTATTAAGATATTATCTGTTTCTCTTGGCCGCCGTACTTCTAATCGTTAATGTTATGAACCATTTTTGTTCCTACAAGTTGTGGTTCCGTGTTTGTCTGTAATGTTGTCTGACGATAGCCGCTACTGGTGCTCACAACAGATACTACATATATTGAAGTGTAGTACCTTTTTGTGCTTCCACATACTAGCTAATAGAAACTGATATTTTGCTAAAGGGTTGTGCGATAGTTTGCACAAGTTCATTTAGGAGTCAAAACTACGACTGTGATGGATCATACACAAAAAAATAAACGTCCCCTCTCAGAGACAGAGAGAGCTATATTTTAAAATTCAAATTTATGTTACATCAATTAGATAATATATGTATGATTGATTTTTTGTTTTGTTTGAGTATTTAAATGATTGGTTATTAGGTAAAATATGTCTATTCATTCATATTCTAACATTTATTTTATAATGAAACTAGATAAAACGGAAAGATCATATCTATAGAATTATAAACCCAAACAAAAAGTACGATTAAGTTGAATTTAAAATAACACACAACAAAAGTTATATAGTGTTGAATTTAGCCTCAAAAATTATTTGAATCGCATTACCTTTGAAAGTTACCGATACCAATCTCAAGCTACTTAAGAAATAAAAAAACCTAATGCAAACACATACATCTTATTGGAAATTTATTTAATATTTATACTAAATCTTGCGTATTAGATCCTTTACTTATTTTAATTATGTGATATAATGCCAAAAATGAAAAAATTTGCAGAAAATAAGTAAAACCATAACTATTACTTGCAGTAGGTTTGAAATTATTCATTGTATAGAATGATAATCAATTAGTTTTATATAATTTAATTATCTTTAAATTAAAAATGAAAGTGAAAAGGACTAATTAGTATAAAGCTATAACTAAATTTGATAGTGTCAATCGGCTCTCCTTTGATTTTTTTATTCTTCATTACAGATATAATCGGTAATAAAATTAAAACTAATTAGTTTATATAATTTAATTATCTTAGTAAAAATAAAAAATAGAGAAATTATTTTATGAAAATTTATGTTTAATTGCCGGGTATAAAAAGTATGTCATTAGCCTTTAATCCAAGATTCAAACTATAAAATTTATGTACCAAAATATAAAATATTATAATAAATTCTATAATTAGATATATTTATAATTATTATACTCTTTAATCAACATCCAATGCTAAAAATACTTTCTAAATGACACTTGACAATTGCACTTAGGTATACAAAATTTAATAATTTATGTAATTTTTTTTAAAGTTCTAAACTTCTTAATATGTGGTATACGCGCAAAGCGCGTAGGAATGAATTCTTTTATAGCCCGTTTGGCCAAATTTCTAAAATCAGCTTATTTTGAGAAGTGCTTTTCTCAAAAGTACTTTTTAAAAAAGTGCTTTTGGTGAGAAGCAGTTTGTGTTTGGCTAATTAATTTGAAAAGCACTTTTGAGCAGTAATTAGTGTTTGACCAAACTTTTGAAAACTGCTTCTAAGTGTATTTTTCTCAAAAGTGCTCCTCAGAAAAGTGCTTTTGGAGAGAAGCTACTTTTTTCTGCTTCTCCAAAACTGCTTCTGCTTCTCCTCAAAAGCACTTTTTTTCCTTCCAAAAGCTTGGCCAAACACCTCAATTTTTGGCCAAAAGTGCTTTTTTTGGTAAAAAAAAGCACTTTTGGCCCAAAAAAAAGCTTGGCCAAACAGGCTATTAGTCTTTTAGATAGTTTTTGATGTGCCATGCATTTCAAAATTATTCTAAACTTTTTATTGGCATGATGATAATCCTATTATTCTATGATCCATGCTTAATTATTGATCTAAATTCCATGTTGCTTAGTATTTTTTATGATCATCTGTAAGTTTATTCGTATATTTGATATATTTTTTATATTGTTCTCATGTCAATTTGGTTTTATAAACTTTTTGGAGATAAGAATTAACAGACGAATCAAAAGAAGGGAACACAATATGATTGAAACGGTGAGAATAACCCTAAATTTTTTTAGATTATTAGATTCATTTGTCTTATTCGAAAACTATAATTTTCCAATTTTTTTTTTCTAATTTTTTTCCATTTGAAATTACAACAATACAAAATGTAATACAAAGTTAGTTTATATAAAAATTATCACAAATATATCAGTGCTAAATTGATAAGAAAAAAAATATAAAATCGGGATGAAGCATATGTAGTCAACCACATTGTTCTTGCAAATATATTTACCTGAAGCGAGGCACATGTGCAATGCACGTACACTAAA
>ML299540.1:0-32659 GCA_005239495.1 Nicotiana undulata | reverse complement strand
ATCTCGAACTTAGGAGGTTTGTACCCCTCGGGTAGTTCAACATCGGGCTGTATGCAAAGATCCACATAGTTCAATCCCTCAAACCCTTTAACTCCTTCGACGCCCTGAACTCGAATGGTCAATTTCTTGAGTTCCTCGGCCAGACTCCTGATGAGCTTATCCTTCTCGTCGGACTCATGGGTATGTGCCGTGGAATGAGCTACGGTTTCCACATAAATGGGGTTTTCATAAGCCTGGAGGTGGTCTCTCGTCTGATCCTGGAGAGGCGGAGTGTTGTAGTGACATGTGTTGCGTGGTGCTGGTGGAACGAGATCTTTGGGGTGATTGGGTTGTTTGGGGATGTTTTGGGGTAAAGTGGGGTTCAGAGTATTTGGGAAGTGAACGTCTGGGACATTGAGGGAGAATGATAAGTGGGCCAAGTTCTTGACTTGGTCAAGTTCCTCTTGAAACTTCAGCAACTTCTTCTGTAGTGGAGACATACCCTCGTGCAGAACCTGAATACCCTGACCATCAGTGATCTCAACCTGTTCATTTCTAGTACCGCTTGCATCTGCCATCTTAGTTTTACCCTTGATTTTTTCCTTTGGGAGGAATGGGAGGAGTAGGAGGAGGGCCCTTTGATCTGGTGCAATAATCTGTTGATGCCAGAGTGCACGAACTAACCTTTGGGGAAGGGGAATAACTAAAAAAAAGGGTAGTGAGGTTAGTGAAGATTATGAAGAATATTGCGGTAATTTAAACATGTAGTGCGAAAATGTAAAACGCATCCTAAGTTGGGGAACCTCTTTATGACCGAGGTAGGCCTAACGACAAACTAATTTGGAGAACTTAAATACTAAATGCCTCATTTTATTGATAATAAAATAGACAAATCCAACTTGACTCTAAAAATACGAAAATGTAAAATGTCATTAATGGCCAGTGGACTCATTACATCAAAAGCAAAGTAAAGACAAATCCTATCTATTTGGTCTCACAAGGACCTTCCCCAGACTCGGCACCTCTATTTGCCTTGATCAACATTCCCATCTCGCGGAGTTCCAACAGTAAGTAGGTCTTGGCTAGAATTCCCACTTCAGTTCCCTCGGTCTTTTGACAAGTCTCGATCCTCCTAAGGAACTTTTCCTCCAGGTGAACTATGCCTCATTTCAAGTGTGCTAGCCTCTGAGTGGAAGTGATGGCCATGTTTTTCCATTCCTCGATCAGCTTCTTGTTGGCTATGTGGATTTTGTGATGATCTTCTTCACAGTCACGGAGCCTTTTGCAAAGCTGGTTGAGCCTAGTTGTTGCCTTGGCTTTCTCATCTATGACCCTATGTCCTCGAGCGAACCCTGTCTCAATACTTCCTCCCCAGTTATCTTCCAACCATCCCAGATAGCAAGGAGAGCAACCAGCGTGATACCTGTCGGGCTCGATGGTATCCTTCTCCAACCGGATCCTGCAGTGCCACAATTGCTGAGCTTGACACTTGTGAGGGCTGTCATCATTTTGGAAGTCTGCCCTGAGATGACTCATTTTCTCGACCCTTGGGACGACTTCCTTCCTTCCTTCCTGCCTCATGATGCGAATCGGGACGTAAGGGTATGTCCCTCTAAGACCAATCAATATCAGGAATTGATTGTCTCTAGTCCGAATGATGAATTCGTTGGTCGGGAACCACTCGAACATCCATTGGATCTGATCCTCGATCAGATTTTCCAATAACTCGACCCATCCATTGGCATTCTTCGGTTGTGCAAACATGTCAAGGATGTAGTTCATACGCTTTGGATGATGGAAAGCAATATGATCATCCCAAACTCTCCTATGTATGTCTTGACGGTAGTCACCCCTTTGCAAATGCTCGGTGAGCCAAAGCTGAAGTAACAGGTTACAACTCTCAAAATGTTTCGCTCCTCGTTGACAGTTCTCCAAAGCTCGGTATATGTCAGCAACAATCATGGGTACAATGCTGAAATCTTGTCCGTCGATCCCTTCCATCAGAGTCTTGGTGACCATAGCCAATCTGGTGTGGATTCTTCCCTTCTTTGTCGGGAAGACCATCAATCCCAAAAAGCAGAATATGAAGACGAATACCCGGCGATGAATGTGTCCTAGAGAGGTGAGGTCGAACTCTTCCTGGTATGTGCGGTAAGACTAACTACATCCATACCTCTCGTACAAATAGTCAAAAGGGATGTACGATCTTCCAAGCAGACTAAATTCTGATTCTTCTTGAGTCCCATCTTATTGAGAAAACCCCGGCCTATTTGGTTTTCAGGCATCAATAACCCTTGAGACTCCTAAGGCAAACTAGCTAAACCCCCTACCTCTTCTAGCAGCGGTGTCATCTCATTGTTCCCAAATCGAAAAACCGACCGATCACAGTCCCAGAATAAGGTGGCATCCTCTATCATCATGTTATTAGGCTGAATGTCCAAGAGAGAGGGAAAGTTGCCCAGGTGTTTTCTGACTGCTGTTTTGTCGCTTGAATGCNTCCCAGAATAAGGTGGCAGCCTCTATCATCATGTTATTAGGCTGAATGTCCAAGAGAGAGGGAAAGTTGCCCAGGTGTTTTCTGACTGCTGTTTTGTCGCTTGAATGCAAGTCTTCCCACTAATTTAGAAGTTTTGGGTGGACGTTGGTGACCATGCCGAATCTGGGAACCTCGTGCCTCATCTCTGCAAAGTAAACAAGTTAGGCCCTAACCCCCACCACACTCGACTATTTAACATCAATAATTAGCAATGAGCATTTAAGTTCTCCAAATAAATGCACAGAACGTGAAAGCGTCCTTTTGGGTTCCAGGGAAACCCAATGGACTTTGGACAAGGCTATCTTAAAGGCTATTGTGCGGACAACACGTTAGCCTGGCTAGGTTTGACCATGATGCATGCAACATACAATAGAGTAAGGTTTTTATTGGGGTTTTAGACTGGTACCCTTGAGCGACAACTCAAGGAGGAAGGCACGGAACCGTCGACTGCACTGCTGATCGACTAGTTTTACCGCAAATACGCCTTTCCGAATTTAGGGGAGATAATATTGGAATAGCGCAACCACTCATTGTAAGAGTTGCTATAGGATTTTTTTGGCACGAGTGGAATATGAATGCGGAGCATGATATGCAATAGTAAGCATTAAAACAGATAGGCATGTATTTTCACGTTTGAGGAAAACGGTAAAGAAAGGAAATACAAGAGTTATAATGGAAAGCGGTTACAAAGAAAACATGAAGATATGTTAGTTATGTTCGGGTGAAATAAATACTTGTAACAAGTAAACAATTAACAACATATAACGGGGAATAAAAAAAGCGTAAGCATTTAAATGTAAATTAAAGGTCCAAATTCACAAAGCAAATTGTAATGGTATAAGCCTAGGGAAACTGTCCTAGGTTTAAAGTAATACAGATCACTTCAATGCAATACCCGGTATATCACATCTCGAAGAGGCGGCTACACGTGGTATTAGCGCACCGGTCATCATATCCGTATTCTACCCTCCCCACCCCGTAAAGGTTGTTTAAAAATGCATGTGTTGGTTACGAATGCTTATTGCGTGCCATTACCCGTCCCATTCTATAAGTCCTGGAGGGTGTTTAGGACTACTAATCCTACAAGGCAGGAACTAGGCTGAACCCTAAGGTTTAAAGGACAAAATACTAGGCGACATACAAAACAAGTAGGACTGCACATATAAGGGAACATATAAAGACAAAGAAAGGCTCACAGGTCCCTCCACACATAGACATGTAATTAGCACGTCTCAAGCACGATTAAAGTCTCAAGACAGGAGTTCCAAATAGGAATATTAGTAAAATAGTAGGTCGTAGGAATCTGAGTTGGAAAACTTAATGAAGACAGAAGATTTAATTCAGACTGAGTGACTTGAAGGATAGTTGATTTTCAAAATACAGTAGTTAAAGGCAGCGGTAAGATTTAGAAGTACGCAGTGATTTAAAGCTTTCAGAAAACATAGAAGGTAGTCATTAAAGCATGGGTTTGAAGTAACATAGTGATTTTAAAAGATAAGGGACTAAAATACAGTGGCTTAACATAGAGTAATAGTTATCAGTTTACAAAGAACTTGTAGTAAAAGAAGTAGTGAGATGATATCAAAATATTGTGACTTTTATAAAAAAATATAGTAACTTTAAAGAAATACAGAGCAAGGATTTGAAATGGCATGATTTTGAGCAGAGTGAGGTATCTTTGAAAAACCCAGTAGTTTAAAAACATAAAGAACAAGAATCAGTAGAAATCAGTAAAAGGAAATAGATGCACAACTTCAAGACTGTTTAAAATAGAGCAGGAGTTTTAAGAAAAGTAAAATGAACTTCAGTGAGGTAAAACAAGAATGGGAGCAGCAGGGTTCAAAATGTTTAAAGGATACTGATTAAACTAGTATAACATAATTGATTTGATTTTATACGTGTTAGGCCTAAAGTTTTCCTAGGCGTCGTATACATTGCCTACTTATTTTAAAGGGTGAACATGCATATTTGGATTCTGATTTTAATAGATACATGTTTGCAGGAAATTGTTTCAAGTAGATTAACCATATTTTATGGGTTAGATTATGTTAGCTAGACGTTCAAGTTCTGATAAATAAGAAGTCCTAAGGGCAGGATATCTAATGCACAAAGTATCATCCTAAAACATGGTTTCTATATGTCATGTTTATTAAAATGCATGAGCGATACATTATGGAAGCTTTTGTTACTCGTTAAGTTATACTGGGAGCATGGTGTCAGATGTCATGAATATAATAGATGTGTTGAAATGAAGAACTCAAACATGATTTTTAATACATGGTATGCATGTCCTAAGCATGCTACTATTGCGAACATAGGGAAATAAATCCTATAGTCATGATTTCTACCCATACTACACTAAACATGCATAGTTCCCTCCCATATTCACTATCCAGCCCCAATCGTTTGTTTACAAATTATTACATACTATAGAAAATGAATTACAGTAATTGCAAAGAGGAAAATAAGAAGTTATTCTATAGGGAGCCTTCAAACAGGCCCAACCTTCCAGCCTCACCCCTTTCGAGCTTCACAACTTTACATAGCCTGGGTGCGACAAAGCTCCCAAAGGCCCTTGTGAGGGTCCTAGCCAATACCAGCACCCAGCAATTGCCAAAGTTGGGATAGGTGCAGTGCAGAAATACCTGCCTCAGTGTGTCAAATTTCAGAGGTAATCTCGTTAGTAACACAAGTGTTGGCTTGCCTGACCCCGACGTTGGGCGCCATCACAACCTGAGTTCAGATTTGGGTCGTGACACTCACGAACGCGAAGGCCATTTGGTCCTGAACCATCGCAAACGCGATAGGCCCATCGCGACGCGATGAAGTCCTGCCCAGTCATATAAAAACAGATTTAAATCGGGCAGAACTCTTCTTTTTCCTATTTGACCTAGAGGCGATTTTCTTCACCCAAGTTCATCCCCAAAGTGTTGGTAAACAATTCTAAACTCTACTCTTTCAATTACTCAATGTTTTTCATCACTTTTCAATCAAAAATCAAGAATTGCATGGTAAAAAAATTGAGGGTTTGGGTAGAATTAGGGAATTTTGTAAAAATCACATTTTGACCTTGAATTGGGTTCGGATTTCAAAACTAATTGCATATTCGGGCTCAGGGGTGAATGGGTAAACGTAATTTGGTCCGAACCCCGAGTTTGGACCAAGCGGGCCCGGGGTCGGGTTTTAACTTTTTTGAGAAAACTTAGGAAAAATCATAATTTTCAGTAAAGTTACTTCCTTTAGCATTAGTTAATGATATTAAGATAATTATGATTAGATTCGAGTGTGTTGGAGGTGAATTCGAAAGGAAAAGCTATAATTGAGCAGTGAGTGGCCTGCAGAATTGAGGCAAGTGTTTGGTCTAACCTTAGCTTGAGGGAATAGGTGTTGTTGTTTTGTTTTCTACGTGTTAGTGTTGAGTACGACGTATAGGTGTGGTGACGAGTATCTATACGTTGGTGTCGAGCATGCCCGCGAGTCTTATACTGTGGCCGTTGTAACTATTATTATGTACTGTCCATGCTTAAACTGATGACTATCCATGTTGAACAAGACTTATGAGGATTCTTGGTAATTGACCATTGTTGAGCATTGACTCAAGTTGAGATTTATTTTTGCAAAGTTAACTGGTGTAACTAGATTGATTATAGCTGTTTCCCTTGCTGGGATGTATTTGTTTTTATTGCTGATATCACGACCTAAAATCCATAAGGTCATGATGGCGCCGGGCACCACCGTCAAGCGAGCCAATCATTAAATGGTTAAGTTAAATTCCTGTTTTAGTAGTTGGAAATCGTTATTTTTCATTTCATTACATAACAAGTGAATAAAAATTCGTTAAGTAATTACGATAGATTAGTAATCTAGTTTAATAAAATAAACATCCCAAACGCATCCCAGAACCCGGTGTCACAAGTAGATGAGTAATTTCTAAGAATTTTACAAATACTACAATGCTTGTCAGAGATACAATTGGACAAGGAAATTTGAAATAAAGTACAGTACATCTGAGGGAGACTTTGCCGGCTGCGGGTCGTCTCCGGATGGTGCAACTCGTCTAATTCTCCAAGTCAGCCACATCACTGCGTCAAGTAGATCCACTAGCTATGACTGCGCCTGTGCAATAAAAATGCACAGCAAGTGTAGCATGAGTATGAAAACAACGTGTACTCAGTAAGTATCCCGCCTAACCTCGAAGAGGTAATGACGAGATGTCGATTTTGACACTTGCTAGAGTTCAGTTCAATATAATCAATGTATGATATCAAACATGGGTATTAAAATCAAGTAACAAATAATGACTGGAAAGAATCATTGTTTCCATAAATTCATAAATTCTCAGTTTTCCGTAATTTCATTTAGCAGCTTACATTTTTAAGGCAATTTAACATTCCAAGTCACAGATGGTATATATCATATATCATGCGCAGGAAATGCCGAGGGCCGAACGACGCGGACCAACAATAATAAAATATGCACTGCCGAAGGGTCGAACGACTCGAACCATAGATGCATATATTAACCTCCGTGGCGTACGGCCCCCTCCCATGAGAGTGGTGGAAAGAATCACTCCGCTCGCGGAATATATATTGCGAAGCGGTCACACATAAGCATACACATTCAAACAGTCTACCCCGACTATAACGGGAAAAATTACTCAAGAAATGACAAAGATCTCTTTTAATAGTTACAAAAATAGCATTTAAGTCTTTTCCAGAAATTTATTTATCAAATTCGATAGGATTTAAGTCATTTTCAATTTCATCAATAAGGTTACAAATACAACAAATAAAACATGCTTTTGGGTCCTAGACTACCCGGACAAGCATAATAGTAGCTACGCATGGACTCCCGTCACTTCGTGCGTACGTAGCCACCACAAATAGTAGCACATATTTAATTAGTTCACCTATGGGGACAATTCCCCCTCACAAAGTTAGAAAGGAGATTTACCTCGCTCTGAAGATTCACAATCGGCCTCCAAACCCTTCCGACGATTCCAATTGATGCAAAATGCCCCGAAACTATCCAAATAACAGGAAAACCAATGAAATATACTCTAATACGTATAACCATTCATATTATATATGATTTTCTCTCAATTTCATGGTCAAATTGGTGGCAAAAATCCGAAACACCAAATTCTAGGTCTTCCCCGTCAAAATCCCAAATTCCTACTAATTTCCATGTCTAAATTCATGTAAGATCACATATTTAACTCAAAGATGGGAAGAATTTACTTACCTAGGGTTGTTTGATGAAAATCCCCTCTTGAAGCTCTCCAAAATCACCCACACCAAATGAAAATAGGTGAAGAAATGGCAAATTCCCCTTTAAAACACTCACTGCCCAGCACTGCCCTTCTTCACGAACGTGGCAATACCCTCGCATTCGCGAAGCACAATTTGCTTCAGCCCCAAATTTCCTTCTTCGCGTTCGCGACCCTGTGCTCACGTTCGCGAAGGTCATCTGCCCGGACCCATCGCGTTCGCGTTTCAAGCCTCGTGTTTGCATAGACTATCGACCCAAGGCCCAGCTCCCCTCCTTCCTTCTATGCGTTCGCGATTCTCCATCTGCATTCGCGTAGGCTCCTCAAGCCAACCCCTTCGCGTTTGCGTCCTTCCGGCCGCGTTCGCAAAGGCCAATCTTAGCAGCCCCCATCCTTCTTCTTCGTGGACGCGGGACTCCATTCGCGTTCCCGAAAAAGGAAACCAGATACAGGAACCATCAACAACCTTTGTCACCCAAATTCGATCTGAAACCAACCCGAAACACACCCGAGGCCCGCGGGACCCCGTCCAATCACATGACTCAGTCTCATAACATCCCACGGACCTGCTCGAGGCTTGAAATCACATCAAACAATGCCGGAACCACGAATCGCACTTCAATTCAAGCCTTATGGACTTTGGAATTTCCAACTTCTACATTCGATGCCGAAACCCGTTAAATATCACGTCCGATTGACCCCAAATTTTGCACACAAGTCACATTCGACATTACGGACCTTCTCCTACTTACAGGATCGCATTCCGACCCCGATATCAAAATTTCCACTTCCAGTCGGATTTCTCAAAAACCTTCAAATTTCTATCTTTAGCCAGATGACTTCAAAATAACCTACGGACATCCGAATTTACTTCTGATTGCGCTCCCAACTCCAGAATTACCATACGGGGCTATTCCCAGACTCGGAATCCCAAACGGACATCAATATCGCTGAAATGGACTTCAACCCAGACTTATGAATTTTCTTCTATGCTAACTCCCACAATATACGCCGAAACGCTCTCGGGTTATCTAAAGCTCGATCCGAACATACGCCCAAGTCCGAAATCATCATACGAACCTGTTGGAACCTTCAAATCCTGATTCGGAGGTCGTTTACTCAAAAATCGAATCTTAGCCAATTCTTCCAACTTAAGGCTTCTGAAATGAGAATTTTCTTCCCAATTTGACTCTGAACTTCCCGAAATTCAACTCCGACCAATCCTACGAGTCATAGTACCTGAAACGAAGCTGCTCATCACCTCAAACTGCTGAACGACGCGCTAGAGCTCAAAACGACTGTTCGGGTCGTTAAATTCTCTCCCACTTAAACATACGTTCGTCCTCGAACGTGCTAAGAACCGCTCTGGAGTTATCTGAAATCACTGTTTAACACCTCGTGCACCTACCCGTGCTACCACAACCCAGTTGGGCACATTAGCTTGATCAAATCTGAAGATATCCCCTTTTATCCATAAAATAAGCTCAGAACCCAGTTCCAACACATGGAATTCTCTGCCGGGCCTGTTTCCAATATATGAACACCGTATCAACTACCACGCGCGGTACCAGAACACGATTGCGTACCTTTGCTGAATTAGCACCATGCACCGCATAAGTCACCATCTAACGACAATGACATTCCCTGAACCTTAATAACCAAATTTCCATGAATCTGATGCTCCCAATGCATCTTCTAATGTATATATATATATATATATATACATCCTGCTATAATGCTGACGATAGTACCACAACGGAGGAGATGTGTAGAGATTTCTAACCAATTGCAGAGTTAACCAAACATTGAATCTCTCCTTTTTGACTAAAATCATCACCTAATTACTAACCAAATACTGGTATTTGTTCTTTACTATACTTCACAAAAATCTTATCGCACTAATACCTGATCCAATAGTCTCGTCTCACCCAGTATGAGCTGCTCGGACAACCAATCACCCCAAACATGACCAACAGTCTCACACGATGCCACAATGCGCCAATAGGCCATAACTCGAACATGATACATAGGGAAATGACTCAGGAAGGGACTACTCAACTCACACAACTAATATGGACTTTCCTTAGAAAATAGGAAACAAAACACAAGCAAATAAATATAGGAACCTTTCTCAACATCACACTGTTGCGGCGTGCAACCCGATCCAAATAACATACCTGTGGCGGCGGGCCGCCCGATCCCATCATAAAATTCACATAAAGAGATCTACATGGAGCTGAATTGCTCACTATTACAAATTACTGAATAACGGTCACAAGCACGCTAAGTGCATAATGCCATCCTGGGGAGACTGTTAGAGACATATGCTACAAAACTTAAGCACAACTGAGGTGCGATATATATACTCTGAATCTCAAGAGCTCTCCTGCTCACATAACATCATCACTACATGGAGACTCAACACATAGGGATTTATCAAGTCGTTCCACAACTCACACGACATAATCATAATATCACATGAATTTGACGAGACGGAACAACATCTGATATTCCAACACCCCTCCTTGAGGAGTGCTAAATTGAAATGAACACATATGACTCACATGAAGCCCAAAATCCTATTTAAGTCCATTCACACACTTCAAGCCGATTTTGCTCGCACTGAACTAGGTTAATAGCCTTATATGGGTTCATGTTAACCCACTTCCTCCCATAATACGCAAGTACAACCATCATAGCCGGGACAAACACTCACGATCCACAACTAAATGAACCGAACGCCTTCCAGGCATAAAATCTCAAATAAGCAATATTACACTTCCTTATACTCAGTCTAAATCTCCAATCCATTAACTGACTACATGTCACACTCATACGATTTTCCCGTAGTCATGCTCCCACGTCCTTCCACACAAGGTAACAAGTCTGCACATCCACACCACCGACCACACTAACATTGTAAAACAAATCAAGAACCCATAACCAGGGTGCAAGGCCTCTTTCATCAAACACCAATCTCAGGTGACACTGAAGACAACACCAAATTACTCTATACATTCAAATCCTTTTTTCTTGCTCATCCGAGTTCATGACATCCTTGTCAACACCGAGACGCAATCTTGATCTTTACTTTCAATTCTATGCTGCTTACTGCACCTGGAATGCCAATAAGAGATAGCGCAAGAATTCCATCATAACTCCTAAACCACTAATAGGGGGGACACTTCATCATATAGAAACCTTTTTACTTACCTCAATTCAAGAGAACCATAACAACACACGAGTGATTTCTCATAATCACATACAGGAAAATCCTCAAGGAATAGCCTATATAACCTTAATCCTTCTGGAATCCGCCTACATCTGACAAGCCATAATACTCGAATGCTTCCAATTAAAATCTATTACGGCAGCCGACAAGCCTCGCACACACTGGGACAACCACATGCATAACTTAATCACACTGAAGGAACTGATCACTGCCGTACCTGCGCCATTTCAACCATGGCTAATCAATCTATCTTCTTTTAATTATACTTAATTGTTTAAAAAATAATAGTAACTCCATTCAACACATAACGAACTCAATCCTTACTCATCTCGAGTGGACTTGATTCACGAGACCATGGTGTCTCAATCCCACAAATCGTCTCACACCTTTCTTGTGCGCATTCACAACTTCGGCTGATATATCCCTCTTGAAAAAATTTCTACAATCCAGAGTTTATTCCTCTCACTCCTCCAATATTATCCTGCACGCTGAAAATAACATAGAACACCCCAACAATTTTCCTTTTCTCAGAAATTATGTTGCAAAAGCTCGATTCTTAATCATACTGCTGCGTGAATCCCTTAAACACCGCATTCTTACTTCTGAATTCATTAGGACCACTATTGAGAGTCACTCACTCTGACTTGGCCCCGAATACAATCAACTCCAAGGCTCTTCTAGCGCACGAACACCCTTTAGATGAAGCACGTGACTGAGTCACTACCCTTACAACTCGCTTATGCCTTAAGCATAAATTCTAAATCTTCCAAGCCTAACCCTGGTCCAATAGGGCCACCTTTTGCACACATTTATCAAATCTCATGCACAATTGCCATTTTACTCCTCTCCCCTTAGCTGCAATAACTCGCCAAACGCCGATAATCCGCAATCCCATGAGAAGATAATCCTGCAACCCAATTGTAGGCGGTGGGCTCTCCCACTTAGCCCGAAGCTACTCCTTGCACCACTCTGGACCCCACCGAAATTCTTCCTTCATCGCTGACATGATCTTGATCAACCAACCCGTCCAATTCTTCAAAATTCTTCCGTTAGCACTCCCTGAATACTCAAATTCTCTAGCATCATTCACATATTCATCCTCATACCGAATAGCCAATAGAATTCCTCGCAGAAACTTGCCAACCACACGACCGCTAACCTTCTCACAGGAGATAACCCACATGTGGAAATTACCAACTGATACCTCCCAACGACGCTGCACTACAAAGTCTCTACGACATCAATACCCCATCCTACGCCCATCCTCATTTACCACTTTACTAGTCCGTCCGCTCCTCATGGACATCTATTAAATGCGCGACAATATCTTCAAATTCACCGCCACATTGCATCCTTCTTCATCCCTAGCAAATCCTCTCTGGTGTATCCAACCTTCCACCGAAATAACCAACATTTCAATTTAAGCTCGTGGACCCAATCACCGTCCACTAAAATTCTCAAATCACTCCAAACTTCTCCTCAAGACAGGCAATTGTCTTACCACCGAACTCATATGCTACGCTGCCACTCTCCCACTTTAGTTAAACTCATTCCTTTAAGCACTACATGACTTCCTTTTTATACACCTGGCCTTTTAAAACTTTAGCCGTCGCCTGACACTTCTCACATGTCTTCCTTCATCATATGCTGCCCAATTGCTGCATCAATTCAATATCATTCTCTGTAGCTCTTAAAACAGCAGATCACCACGACTTCAAACTCTCCGAAGATCATCTTTCTCGAGCGGCCTTCATTAGCAATACTTATTCAATACTGAACCACATCACACCACGATCTCTGACAGCCTCTTCTTCAAAACTTCTTCACAGTACTCTGACCCCATGCAACCGAAGAAACTATAGCACCGGCGAACGTAACACATTCCATTTGATCAAGGACGACGATATCACCTTACCGATGAAAATTCCACCTTTCTTGAAAACACCAAGTCTTATTACTTTATCACCCAAACTTGAACATTCATAGTCCAATTGCCCTTCCTCCGCCGGAACTAAAATACTGAAATCTCAAAATCTCACTCCGAGAAGACCTCCCTTCAAGTTATTCATTGTCCCAACACATGGGCAAGCTTCCTACCGTCGTATCATCACCGCGCGATAACCAAACGTAAGCATCATAACAACCTGAGCATAGCCTCAAATCTCTCAGAAACATAGCACTGAGCTGAACAACATAATATCCTTCCGCAGAGTAATGACAATAGCCCCAATAAACTTCGCAGGGAGAAACATCCCGCACTTCATCTGAGGTACCATTACAATTCCTCAATTCCCGATTTATAGCAAGCGTTTCACGACGTGTAAGATTGAGTAGGAAGAAACATAGGCATAAGCCTCAATGGAATCAAATCGCACGATGAGGATTCAAGAAGGGAAGTACTCCTAAAAACCCTGTAGCCTCTCAAAGATAAGTACAGACGTCTCCGTACCGATCCGCAAGACTCTACTAGACTTGCTCATGACTCGTGAAACCTAAGGGAACCTAGTGCTCTGATACCACGTTGTCACGACCCAAAATCCATAAGGTCGTGATGGCGTCGGACACCACCGTCAGGCAAGCCAATCATTAAATGGTTAAGTTAAATTCCTATTTTAGTAGTTGGAAATCGTTATTTTTCATTTCATTACATAACAAGTGAATAAACATTCGTTAAGTAATTACGATAGATTAGTAATCTAGTTTAATAAAATAAACATCCCAAACGCATCCCAGAACCCGGTATCACAAGTACATGAGCAATTTCTAAGAAATTTATAGATACTACAATGCTTGTCCGAAATACAACTTGACAAGGAAATTCGAAATAAAGTACAATACATCTGAGGGGGACTTTGTCGGTTGAGGATCATCTCCGAATGGTGCAGCTCGTCTAAGTCTCCAAGTCAGACACATCATTGCGTTAAGCAGATCCACTAGCTATGAATGCACATGTGCAATAAAAATGCACAACAAGTTTAGCATGAGTATGAAAAAAATGTGTACTCAGTAAGTATCCCGCCTAACCTCGAAGAGGTAGTGACGAGATGTCGATTTTGACACTTGCTAGAGGTCAGTTCAATATAATCAATGTATGATATCAAACATGGGTATTAAAATCAAGTAACAAATAATGACTGGAAAGAATAATTGTTTCCATAAATTCATAAATTCTAAGTTTTCCGTCATTTCATTTAGCAGCTTACATTTTTACGGCAATTTAACAGTCCAAGTCACAGATGGTATATATCATATATCATGCGCAGGAAATGCCGAGGGACGAACGACGCAGACCAACAATAATAAAATATGCACTGCCGAAGGGTCGAACGACTCGAACCATAGATGCATCTATTAACCGCTGTGGCGTACGGCCCCCTCCCATGAGAGTAGTGGAAAGAATCACTCCGCTCGCGGAATATATATTGCGAAGCGGTCACACATAAGCATACACATTCAAACAGTCTACCCCGACTATAACGGGAAAAATTACTCAAGAAATGACAAAGTTCTCTTTTAATAGTTACAAAAATAGCATTTAAGTCTTTTCCAGAAATTTATTTATCAAATTCGATAGGATTTAAGTCATTTTCAATTTCATCAATAAGGTTACAAATACAACAAATAAAACATGCTTTTGGGTCCTAGACTACCCGGGCAACCATAATAGTAGCTACGCACGGACTCCCCTCACTTCGTGCATACGTAGCCCCCACAAATAGTAGCACATATTTAATTAGTTCACCTATGGGGACAATTCCCCCTCACAAAGTTAGAAAGGAGACTTACCTCGCTCCGAAGATTCACAATCGGCCTCCAAGCCCTTCCGACGATTCCAATTGATGCAAAATGCCCCGAAACTATCCAAATAACAGGCAAACCAATGAAAATATACTCTAATACGTATAACCATTCAGATGATATAAATCCCAATTCCGCTCGAAGAATTGACAAAATTGCCTTCAAGCCCACGTGCCTGGATTCCTAAATTTTTTGAAGATAAAGATTACACATGACTTTCCTAACTTAGATATATGGTTTTCTATTAATTTCATGCTCAAATTCGTGGTAAAAATCCTAAATACCAAATTGTAGGTCTTCCCCCTCAAAATCCCAAATTCCTACTAATTTCCATGTCTAAATTCATGTAAGATCACATATTTAACTCAAAGATGGGAAGAATTTACTTACCTAGTGTTGTTTGATGAAAATCCCCTCTTGAAGCTCTCCAAAATCGCCCGCACCAAATGAAAATAGGAGAAGAAATGGCAAATTCCCGTTTAAAACACTCACTGCCCAACACTGCCCTTCTTCGCGAACGCGGCAATACCCTCGCGTTCGCGAAGCACAATCTTCTTCAGCCCCAAATTTCCTTCTTCGCATTTGCGACCCTATGCTCGCGTTCGCGAAGGTCATCTGCCCGGACCCATCGCGTTCGCGTTCCAGGCCTCGCGTTTGTGTAGGCTATCAACCCAAGGCCCAACTCCCCTCCTTCCTTCTACACGTTCGTGATTCTCCATCCGCGTTCGCGTAGGCTCCTCAAGCCAACCCTCCGCATTCGCATCCTACCCGCCGCGTTCGCGAAGGCCAATCTTAACAGCCCCCGCCCTTCTTCTTTCTGGACGCAGGACTCCCTTCGCGTTCGCGAAGAAGGAAACCAGATACAACAACCAGCAACATCCATTTTCACCCAAATTCAATCCGAAATACACCCGAGGCACCTGGGAACCCGTCCAATCACATGACTCAGTCTCATAACATCCCATGGACCTGCTCGAGGCCTCAAATCACATCAAACAACGCCGGAACCACGAATCACACTCCAATTCAAGCCTTATGGACTTTGGAATTTCCAACTTCTACATTCGATGCCGAACCCGTCAAATCACGTCCGATTGACCCCAAATTGTGCAAAAAAGTCACATTAGACATTATGGACCTGCTCTACCTTACAGAATTGCATTCCGACCCCGATATCAAAATTTCCACTTCCGGTCGGATTTCTCAAAAACCTTCAAATTTCTATCTTTAGCAAATGACTTCAAAATAACCTACAGACATCCGAATTTACTTCTGATCGTGCTCCCAACTCCAGAATCACCATACAGAGCTATTCCCAGACTCGGAATCCCAAATGAACATCAATATCACTGTAATGCACTTCAACCCAGACTTATGAATTTTCTTCTAAAATGCTAACTCCCACAATATACGCCGAAACGCTCTTGGGTTATCCAAAGGCCAATACGAACATACGCTCAAGTCCGAAATCATCATACGAACCTGCTGGAACCTTCAAATCCTGATTCGGAGGTCGTTTACTCAAAAATCCAATCTTAGCCAATTCTTCCAACTTAAGGCTTCCGAAATGAGAATTTTCTTCCCAATTTAACTCTGAACTTCCCGAAATTCAACTCCGACCACGCCTACGAGTCATAATAACTGAAACGAAGCTGCTCATGACCTCAAACTGCTGAACGACGTGCTAGAGCTCAAAACGACCGGTCGAGTCGTTACAACTGATTCTCTTGCTGGGATATTATTGTTTCCACTGTTTGGGTGAGAAAGAGTTGTCACGACCCAAAATCTATTAAGGTCGTGATGGCGCCGGACACCACGGTCAGGCAAGCCAATCATTTAATAGTTGAATTTAGTTCCCGTTTTAACAATTTCGAAATCGTTACCTTTCACTTACAACCCAATGAGCAAATAGAACTTTATTAAATAAATACAATAGGTAAACAATTTAATTTATTAGAGTAAATCCCAAACACATCCCAGAACCTGGTGACACAAGTACATGAGCAATTTCTAAGAATTTATACAATTATACAAAGCTTGTCCGAGATACAAAGTGGACAAGAACTTTAAAATAAAGTACAAATACATATGAGGAAGACTCTGCCGGCTGCGGGTTGTTTCCGAATGATGCAGCCCTTCTAAGTCTCCAAGTCAGCCACTTTGCTATGAAGGTACCTGTGCAACCAAATGCACAGCAAGTGTAGTATGAGTACGAAAATAACGTGTACTTAGTAAGTATCCCGCCTAACCTCAGAGAGGTAGTGACGAGAGGTCGAATTAGACATTTTCTATAAGTCGGTTAAATATAATCAAGTGAGGTGCTAAGCATGAGTATCATAGGAAATTAAATAATAATCAGGGATAAGAAATATCAACTTATTTCACATTTAACACATCAATTCTTCTTCATTTTTAGCTAGCAACTCAAAACTCCTTAGGCCAATAAACATGTATAAATCACAGGAAATACGCAGCATGTATCATGCGCAAGAAAATGCCGAGGGTCGAACGACGCAGACCAACAATAATAAACTGTGCACTGCCGAGGGTCAAACGACTCGAACCATAGATGAATCTATTTGCCCCGCTCGCGAATCGATCATGCGACGCGGTTAACATAATACTAGGGTTATCTCGCTCGCGAATCATACCTGCGACTTGGATCCCCATATAAATATACATAAATACAGGGTCATCCTGCTCGCGAATCATACATGCGACTCAGGCACCCAAAGTTACACATATTCACACCAATAAACCACATTTTTATCAGGAAAATTAGCTGTTCAATGAAGTGATAAAATTCTCCTTTTAATAAACATGAGAATAGTATTTAAAACCTTTCTGGAGATTTACTTGCCAATTTCGACAGGGTTCCAAACTCTATAGATTTATCCGAAACACAATTATCCAAGGAAGAATCAATTCTCCTTCTAGGTGATTAAGAAAAGTAAACTCTATCCTTCTCAGAGATTTAATTACTGATTGAAAGCATCACATGATATTCTATTAACAAGGTCACAAGTACAACAAGTAAAGCATGCTAGTAGGTCCTAGACTACCCGGACATAGCATATTAGTAGTTACGCACGGACTCCCGTCACCTCGTGCGTACGTAGCCCCCGCAGAGAATAGCACATAATTAATTAGTTCACCTATGGGGACAATTCCCCCTCACAAAGTTAGAAAGGAGACTTACCTCGCTCCGAAATTCCATAACCGGCTTCCAAGCCCTTCTGACGACTTCAATGGATGCACAACGCCCCAAAACTATCCAAATAACAACAAACCAATGAAAATTTACTCTAATATTGGTTAACAATTAAAATTATATAAATTCCCAACTCCGCTCGAAGAATTGACCAAAATGCCCTCGGGCCCACGTGCCCGGATTCCGAAATTTCTCAAAGATAAACTCTACCCACAATTTTACTAGTTCAAATATACAATTTACTAAGATATTCATGCTCAATTCGTGGTAAAAATCCAAATTACCAAATTTTCTAGGTTTTCTTCAAAATTCCATGTTTTCCACGAATTTCTCATACTCAAATCCGTACCTTGACCATGCACTTAACTTAAAAAGAGTTGGAATAACTTACATTGTGGTCCTTGACAAAAATCCCTCCTTGAAGCTCCCCACAATCGCCCATACCAAATGAAAAATAGGAGAAGAAATGACATAATTCCCGTTTAAAACATTCTGCCCAGACCTCTTTTCCGCACCTGCGGTCCCTTTCTCACACTGCGCTTCTGCAGGTGCACCCAAACTCCCGCACCTGCGGCGCTCAACGCCGCACTTGCGGCCCAAGCCTCGCAGGTGCGGTCACACAAGATGACAGCAACTTCAGCCCTTCTTCAAACTCCAAATTTGATCTGTTAACCACCCGGAATCCACCCGAGGCCCCCGGGACCCCGTCCAATATCACGAACCTGATCCAAAACATAATGCGGACTTGATCGAGATTTCAAATCACATTAAATAACATCGAAACAACGAATCGCACTGAAATTCAAACTTTATGAACTTGAAATTTCAAACTTCCACCTCTGATGCCGAAACCTATCAAATCACGTCCGATTGACCCCAAATTTTGCACACAAGTCATATTCGACATTACGGACGTGTTCCAACTTTCGGAATCGCATTCCGACCCCGATATCAAAATTTCCACTTCCGGTCGGATTCTTCAAAAACCTTAAAATTTCTATCTTTAGCCAAATGACTTCAAAATGACCTACGGACATCCGAACTCACTTTCGATCGCGCTCCCAACTCCAGAATCACCGTACAAAGTTGTTCCCAGACTCGGAATCCCAAACGGACATCTATAACACTGAAATGCCTTCCAACCCAAATTCAGGAAAATCTTTAAAAAATGTTGACTTCCACAATATACGCCGAAACGCTCCCGGGTTATCCAAAACCCGATCTGGACATACGCCCTAGTCCGAAATCATCATACGAACTTGCTGGAACCTTCAGATCCTGATTCCGAGGTCGTTTACTCAAAATTCTAATCTTACTCAATTTCTCTAACTTAAGGCTTCTCAAATGAGAATTTTCTTTCCAAGTCCACCCAAACTTCCCGAATTCCAATTTCCAACCACACGTACAAGTCATAATACCTGAAACGAAGCTGCTCACAAACTCAAACTGCTGAACGACGCGCTAGAGCTCAAAATGACCGGTCGGGTCGTTACATTCTCTCCCACTTAAACAGACGTTCGTCCTCGGACGTGCCAAGAACTACTCCGGAGTTATCTGAAATCACTGTTTAACACCTTGTGCACCTGCCCGTGCTACCACAGCCCAGTTGAGCACATTATCTGATCAAATCTGTAGATATCCTCTTTTATCCATACCATAAATTCAGAACCCAGTTCCAAAACTTGAAATTTCTCTGTTAGGCCCGTCTCCAATGTGTAAACACCGTATCAACTGCCACACGATATACCAGAGCATGACTACATACCTTTGCTGAATTAGCACCATGCACCGCATAATTCATCATCTAACCAGAATGACACTCCATGAACCTTAATAGCCAAAAATTCTACGAATCTGCTGCTCCCAATGCACCTTTATAATATATATACATACATCCTGCTATAATGTTGACGATACCGCCACAACGGGGGAGATGTGTGGAAATTCTTAACCAGCTCTTGACTAAAATCATTATCTCATTACGAACCAAATAATGGTAATTGTCTTGTAATATACTTCCACATAGTCCTATAGCACTAGTCCCAGATTTATAAATCTCGTCCCACCCAGTATGAACTTCTCAGGCAACCAATCACCCCAGACATGAGCAACAGTCTCACTTGATGCCACAATGCGCCAATAGGCCACAACTCAAACACGATACATAAGGAAACGGCTCAGGACGAGACTACTCAACTCATGCAACTAATATGAACTTTCCTCAGAATATGGGGAGTACAACACAAGAAGAATAATTATAGGAACCTTCCTCAACATCACACTGGTACGACATGCAACCCGATCCGAATAACATACCTATGGCGGCGTGCCACTCGATCCCATCATAAAATTTACATAAGAAAATATATACGGAGCTGAATTGCTCACTATTATAAATTACTGAATACCGGTCACAAGCACGCTAAGTGCATAATACCATTCTGGGGAGACTGATAGAGCCATATGCTACGAACTCAAGCACATTTGAGGTGCGATATATAATCTGAATCTCGAGAGCCATTCTGCTCACATAACCTCATCACTACGCGGAATCTCAACACATAAGACATTATCAAGCCGCTTCTCAACTCACACAGCACAATCATAATATCACATGAACTTGACGATGACGGGACAATACCTGATATTCCAACACCCCTCCTTAAGAAGCGCTAGAAATGAACATACCTGATTCACGTGAAGCCCACAACCACATTGAATCCATTCACAACCCTCAAGCTGATCCCGCTCACACCGTACTAGGCTAATAGCTTCACCTGGGTCCATAATACCCCAATTCCTCTCATAATACACAAGAACAACCATCATAGCCGGGACAAACACCCCACAATCCACAATCAACTGAACCGAACGCCTTCCAGGCATAAATTCTCAATTAAGCAATATTACACTCCTTTATACTTGGTCTAATTCTTCAACCAATCAGGTGACTACATGTCACACTTATACAATCTTCCCGCGGTCATGCTCCCATGACCTTCCACACAAGGTAACAAGTATGCACATCCATACCACCGACCACTCTAAGGTTGTAAAACCATTCAAGGACCCGTAACCAGGATACAAAGCCTCTTTCACCAAACACCAAACTCAGATGACACTGAAGACAACATCAACTTATTCTAAACATTCACATCCCTTGTTCTTGCTCCTCCATAATCATGACATCCTTGTTAACACCGAACCACAATCCGATTCTTACTTCCAGCTCCACACTGACTATTGCACCTAACATGCCGATATGGAATAGCATAGGAATTCCATCATACTTCCCGAACCGCTAATAGGGTTAACACTTCATCATATAGAAACCTCTTACTTACCTCAATTCATGAGAACCATAACAACACACAAGTGAATTTACACAATAACAATACATGAAAATCCTTAAGTAGTGGTCTGAACCACCATAAACCTTCCGGGATCCGCCTACACCTGACATGCCATAACACTTGAATGCTTCCAAATGAAATCTATTACGACGGCCGACAAGCCCCACACACATCTGCACAAACCATACACATACTCAATCACACTGAAGGAACTGATCATTGCCGTGCATGTGCCATTTCAACCATGGCTAACCAATCTATCTTCCTTTAATCATATTTAATTGCCTCAGAGATAATAGTAACTTCCTTCAACTCATAGAAAACTCAAACCTCACTCATCCTGAGTGACCTTGATTCACGAGACCATGCTGCCTAAGTCCTGCAACCCGTCTCACAACTCTTGATAATCTTTCTACAACCTAGAGTTTATTTCTCTCACTCCTCCAATACTATCCTGCATGCTGAAAATAACATAGAACACTTCAACCATTTTCCCTTTCTCAGATATTATGTTGCAAAAGCTCGATTCTAAATCATACTATTACTCGAAACCCTTAAACACCGCATTCTCTAACTTTCGAATTTACTAGGACCGCTGCTGAGAGTTACCCACTCTGACTGACCCTGAATACAATCAACTCCAAGGCTCTTCTAGAACATGAACATGCTCTCAACGAAGCACGTGACTGAGTCACTACACTTACAACTCGGCTATGCCTTAAGCATAAATTTTGAATCTCTCAAAGCCTAACCCTGGTCCAACAGGGCCAACTTTTGCACACATTCATCAAATCCCACGCAAAATAACCATTTTACTCCTTTCCCCTTAGCTGTACTAACTTGCCAATATGCCGACAATCCGCAACCCCTTGAGAACAGAATCCTACGACCCAGCTGTAGGTGGTGAGACTCCCCCACTTAGCCCGAAGCTACTCTTGCACCACTCTAGACCCCGCTGAGATCCTTCCTCCTTTGTTAACATAATCCTGCTCGACCAATCCACCCAACTCTTCCGAATTCTCCTGTTAGAATTCCCTAAATACTCAAATCCTCTAGCATCATTCACACATTCTGCCTCCTACCGAATAGTCACTAGAATTCTTCGCAAAACTTGCCAACCGCACGCCCGCTAACCTGCTCATAGGAGATAACTCACCTGTGGAAATCACCAACGGACACCTTCCAATGATGCTGAAATGCACACTCTCTGCAACATCAATACCCCATCCTAAGACTGCTCTCATTCACCCACCTTACCAGTCGGTTCGCTCCTCATGGACATCTACTAAATGCGCTACAACGTCTTCAAATTCACCTGCCATATTGCATCCTTCCTTATCCCTACAACTCCTCCCTGTTGTATCCAACCTTCCGCCGAATTACAAACATTTCAGATTAAGCTCGTGGACCTAATCCCTATCCACTAAAATTCTCAAATCACTCCAACTCCTCCTCAAGGTAGGCAGTCGTCTTACCACTGAACTCATAGGCTACACTGCCACTCTCTCACTTAGTTGAACTCATTCCTTTAAGCAACTACCCGACTTCTATCTCTGATGCCTGGCATCTAGAGATTTAGCCGCCACCTGGCACTTCTCGCATGTCTCCCTTCATCGCGTGCTTCTCAATTGCGGCCTCAATTCAATATCATTCTCTATAGCTCTTGAACCAGCAGATCACCATGACTTCAAACTCTCCGAAGATCATCTTTCTCGAGCTGCCTTCATTAGAAATAACTTTCAATTCTGAACCACTACACACCACGATCTATGATAGCCGCTTCTTCAACACCACATCAAAATACTATGACCCAATGCAACTGGAGAACCATAACACCGGCGAACTTAACACATTCTATTCGATCAAAGACGACGATATCACATCACAGGTGAATACTCCACCTCACTTGAGAACACCAAGTCTTACTACTTTATCAATCCAAAACCTGACCAGTCATAGTCCAAATGCCTTTTCTCTGCCGGAACTAAAATATTGAATTCTCGAAATCACACTCTAGGAAGACCTCCCTTCAAGCCATTCATCACCCCCAACCTACCGGCAAACATTCTACCATCATATCAACACCGCGCGACAACCAATCGTAAGCATCATCACAACTTGAGCATAACCTCAAAGTCCTCAGAACCACAACTACTGGCTGAAACAACATATTACTCTTCCGCAGGGCAACGACAATAGCCTCAATCAACTTGCTAGGAGAAACATCACGTACGACATCCATAGTATCATTTAAATTCCTCAAATTACTAATTCATAGCAAGCGCTTCGCGACGCGTAAGATTGAGTAGGAAGAAACATAGGCATAAGCCTTAAGGGAAACAAATCGCACGATGAGGAATCAAGAAGGGAAGTACTCCTAACAACCCTGTAGCCTTTCGAAGATATGTACAGACGTCTCTGTACCGATCCGCAAGACTCTACTAGACTTGCTCATGACTCGCGAGACCTAAGGGAACCTAGCGCTATGATACCATATTGTCACGACCCAAAATCTATTAAGGTCGTGATGGCGCCGGACACCACTGTTAGGCAAGCCAATCATTTAATAGTTGAGTTTAGTTCCTGTTTTTACAATTTCGAAATTATTACCTTTCACTTACAGCCCAATGAGCAAATAGAACTTTATTAAATAAATATGACAGGTAAACAATTTAATTTATTAGAGTAAATCCCAAACACATCCCAGAACCCGGTGACACAAGTACATGAGCAATTTCTAAGAATTTATACAATTATACAAAGCTTGTCCGAGATACAAATTGGACAAGAACTTTAAAATAAAGTACAAATACATATGAGGAAGAATCTGCCCGCTGCGGGTCGTCTCCGGATGATGCAGCCCTTCTAAGTCTCCAAGTCAACCACTTTGCTATGAAGGTACATGTGCAACAAAATGCACAATACGTGTAGTATGAGTACGAAAACAACGTGTACTCAGTAAGTATCCCGCCTAACCTCAGAGAGGTAGTGACGAGAGGTCGAATTAGACATTTTCTATAAGTCGGTTAAATATAATCAAGTGAGATGCTAAGCATAAGTATCATAGGCAATTAAATAATAATCAGGGATAAGAAATATCAACTTATTTCACTTTTAACACATCAGTTCTTCTTCATTTTTAGCTGGCAACTCAAAACTCCTTAGGCCAATAAACCTGTATAAATCACAGGAAATACGCAGCATGTATCATGCACAAGAAAATGCCGAGGGTCGAACAACACGGACCAACAATAATAAATGGTGCACTGCCGAGGGTCGAACGGCTCGAACCATAGATGCATCTATCAGCCCCGCTTGCGAATCGATCATGCGTCGTGGTTAACATAATACTAGGTCTATCCCGCTCACGAATCATACATGCGACTCGGATCCCTGTATAAATATACATAAATACAGGGTCATCCTGCTCGCGAATCATACATGCGACCAATCTTCCGCAGGTGCGAAAACATCAGACTCATCAAAACTTTAGCAATGTAACACATTCTAAAATAAGTCTAAACCAATCCAAAACACACCTGAGACCATCGAGACCCTGTTCAATCACACCAACCAGTCCCAAAATATAACAAAGAACTACATATCCCGGAACTCAAATCTACGCATCACACCTCAATTCAAGCCTGATCAACTAATGAATTTTGAACTTCCAAAACATATGCCGAACCATATCGAATCAACTCGGAATGACCTCAAAATTTGTATACATATCCCAAATAACACCAAAGGACCTATTCCAACCCCCGAAACCACAATCCAAGCCCTATATCAACAAAGTCAACTAGGGTCAAACCTATGAACCTTATAAACCTTCAACTTTCCAACTTTCGCCAAAAGCACCAAATCAACCTACAAACCTTCAAATAAAAATCCGGATATAGTCCTAATCCAGGAATCCATACGAACCTATTGGAACCATCAAAATACCATTATGGGGTCGTTTACACAAAAGTCAAATTCTGGTCAACTCTTACAACTTAAGTACCCCAACCTTGATACTCAGTGTCCCAATTCAATCCAAACCTTTTTCGAAACCAAATCAACCATCCCCGCAAGTTACATAATCACAAATTCACATGTGCAAATCATCAAATAGGTAAAACAAGGCTAAAATACTCAAAACAGTTGGTCGGGTCGTTACATTCTCCCCCTCATAAACATACGTTCGTCCTCGAATGGGTCTAGAATCGTACCTGGGGTATAAAAAAGGTGAGATATATGCTTTACCCTGCTCGGTATCCCAAGTATCCTCCTTGACCGACTGATCTCTCCAATGAACCTTCACTGGTGCTATATTTTTGGACCTCAATTTTCGAACCTGCCGGTACAAAATGACCACCGACTCCACATCATAAGTCAAATCAACTACTTCGTGCTGAAGTCTAAAACATGTGACAAATCCACATAATACTTCCAGAGCTCGAAAACATGAAATACTGGGTGGACTCCCGATAAACTGGGTGGCAAGGCAAGTCTGTAGGCCACCTCTCCAACTCTATCTAGCACCTTAAAAGGACCATTATACCTAGGGGTCAACTTTCCCTTCTTCCTAAACCTCATCACACCCTTCATGGGAGAAACTCTGAGTAGAACCTTCTCGCCCGCCATATAAGCCACATCACGAGCCTTCTTGTCAGCATAACTATTCTGCCTAGACTGCGGTGTATGAAGTCGCTCCTAGATTAACTTTACCTTCTCCAAAGCATCACAGACCAAATAAGTTCCCAACAACCTAGCCTCCCTAGGCTCAAACTAACCAACCGGAGAATGACATCGCCTCCAATATAAGGCCTCATACAGATCCATCTAGATACTAAGTTGATAGATGTTGTTGTTGGCGAACTCTGCTAATGGTTGAAACTGATCCCATGATCCCCCAAAATCAATGACACATGACTGTAACATGTCCTCTAATATCTGAATAGTACGCTCGGAATGCCTGAATGTATAGGGATGATCATACTCAACTAGACATGTGTGCCCAATTTAGGCTACACTGCTCTCCAAAACTATGAGGTAAACTGTGTGCCTCAATCCAAGATAATAGACATGGGCACACCATGAAGGCGGACAATCTTATGAAGATAAATCCTAGACATTTGCTCTGAAGAGTAATTAGTCATGACTGGAATGAAGTGTGTGGATTTGGTTAGTCTGTCAACAATGACCCACATAGTATCAAATCTCATTAAGGTCCGTGGAAGCCCAACTACAAAATCCATAGTGATACGCTCCCACTTACACTCCGGAATATCTGATAACTAGGGATTTGTACCTATTATTTACTTTCGTTTTCTTAGGTTTTGAGGCGATATTGATTAAAATACTCCCAAAATTTGATGCAAGTTGTTTAAATTGTAGAAATTGAGTTGAATTGGAGAGATTGGCTTAAAATGACTCAAAGAGGAGAAAAAACATGCATTGTCCCAGAACCCAGCAGAAACGCGGTCAACGCCAATATTCCGTTGCATCGGTTGTCACGTCGCTGCAGCAAAATTCTTCACGCTGCCTCGTTGCAAAACTTCAGAGAGCAGGTTTTTAGGCCAAGTTGGGCCGCTGTCCGCACCATAATTTTGCTGCAGCATTTTCCCAGCCACTGCAGCGTTCAAAAATATGCTGGGAGTGTTTTCCCAAGATCAGAGAGTCAGACATTTGGGGATTACACATTAACGCGGTCAGCGGTATTATTCTGCTACCTTCAGGGACCGCTGCGGCGCCACATTATTTCATTGGGAGCGGAATGGACTTTCAAAGAATGTACAAAGTCCAGAAATGCGGCAACGGTTATTATTCCACTGCAGCAGAAGCCAATCCACTGGAGCGCTTAGAATTCCGCTGGGAGCGAAATCTCCGTAGGGGCAATTTTGTCCAGTATTTTTAGCCTAGTATAAATACATCTTTTTTCATTTTTAGGGCATCAGACATTAGGTAGAGCACGTGAACAACTATTTTATTCCATTTTGAGTAATTTTAGCTTAGACCTTACAATATGTCTTAGATTTGCTTCTTGTAATCAACATTTATGGATTCAATTCCATCATCTATCTTAGTTTCTTCTTCAAAAATGAGTAGTTAGACCTTAAGCTAGGGTTGTGACCCAACCCTAGTATGGGTAACTAATGGGTCTTCTATTTTAGGATAAATTTGTGATTGGGTGTTTGATTTTTAGTCTAATGATTAATTCTCAGATTTAGTGGTTGCAAACACTATTTCATGCCTTCATGACTAGGGTTATTCTTGAAAGAGATGACCCAAGTCTAGGTAATTAGGCTAGCAAGGTATTGGGGTGAACTAAAGAGATTGATAGCCCCAATAAAGGGTCGATACTAGAGATAGTTACACCCAGCTTGAGCCATTTCATTTGATTTGTTGGAACACCCAATTGAGCTTGAGAAGGCCACTTCGGGCAAAGTCACCCAAATTACTGAGAGGTATTGGGTGAGCAATTTAGTATGAGGTTATGTCATTTACCCACAATTCACAAGGTTATTCTCGATTTTAGACCCCATTAGTCACTCGCCTAGGAGTAAATCGCAACCCTAGTGCCTTTAATTACTTGAGAAAATCCACAAAAAGATTGTAGGTAGCTAGATAATAGTCCTTTTTAGTCTTACTTTAGTATAAATACAAAACTCCTTATGATGAGAAGTGCAATTAAGAACTTGAAACACCACTAGGTTATGTAGAAATTCAACTCCCATGTACATAACTCCCTGTGGATATCGATCTCGACCAAGTCGGGTAAAAGCTGCTTCGACCCTTTCCTTGATACTTATTAGTGGTATAGGTGGGCGCCGATCACTTTTTGGCGCCGTTATCGGGGAGTTATAACGGTGTTGACTATCTATTTGAGTAGTGGTGTAGATTGTTATTCTTTCCTTCTTTTTGTTAACTTGTGTGTTTCAATCAATATAGGTACTTGTGGATGATCCTCTGGCAAATATTATACCGGGGGAGGATGTCACGACCCGAAATCTATTAAGGTCGTGATGGCGCCGGACACCACTGTCAGGCAAACCAATAATTCATTTGTTGAAATAATTCGTGTTTTTAACACTTTTGAAATAGTTACTTTTAAATTTAATACATAGTAACTAGGTAGAAATCCATTTAAGTAAGCAACAGTCTATTTTTTCCAATTAAATGAAAATACAGCCCAAATACATCCCAGAACCCGGTGTCACAAGTACATGAGCAATTTCTAAGGATTTATACAATTACTACAAGGCTTGTCCGAAATACAAGTTGGACAAGGGATAAAATGAAAATAGAGTACATAGAGGAAGACTCTGCCGACTCCGGGTCGTCTCCGAGTGATGCAGTCCGTCTAAGTCTCCAAGTCAACCACTCTGCTATGAAGGTACCTGTGCAACAAAATGCACAGCAAGTGTAGCATGAGTACGAAAAAAAACGTGTACTCAGTAAGTATCCCGCCTAACCTCAGGTCGAATTAGACACTTGCTATAAGTCAGTTAAATATAATCAAGTGAGGTGCTAAGCTTAAGTATCATAATCAATTAAATAATAATCAGAGATAAGAGATATCAATTTATTCCACATTTTACACATAAATCCTTCTTCATTTTTTTAGCTGGCAACTCAAAATATACTTAGGCCGATAAACATCTATAAATCACAGGAAATACACAACATTTATCAGACGCAAACAAAATGCCGAGGGTCGAACGGCGCGGACCGACAATATAAAGTGTGCACTGCCGAGGGTCGAACAGCTCGAACCATAGACGCATCTATTTTCCCCGCTCGCTAATCGATCATGCGCCGCGGTCAACATAATAATAATAATAATAAAGCTAACCTGATCGCGAATCATACCTGCGACTCAGGTTCTCATAGGTACACGTATTCACATAATAATCCGCATTGGTATCAAGAAAACAACTTCTCAAGAAAATGATAAAATTCTCTTTAGGTGAACATGAAGATAGTATTTAAATCATTTCTGGAAATTCATTTTCCAAGTTTGATAAGGTTTTAAATATCGCCGATTCATCCGGAACACAATTATGCAAGGAAGGATCCATTCTCTTCTCAAATGATTAAGGAAAATAGGTTATGATCTTTTTAAGTATTCTATCACTAACTCGATAATATCACCAGGCTAATATCATTGAAAAAATCATAAGTACAATAGGTAAGGCATGCTTGTGGGTCCTAGACTACCCGAACATGGCATAACAGTAGCTACGCACGAACTCCCGTCACCTCGTGCGTACGTAGCCCCCCACAAATAGTAACACATACTCAATTAGTTCACCTAGGGGGACAATTCCCCCTCACAAAGTTATAAAGGAGACTTACCTCGCTCCAGAACTTCATAACCGGTTTCCAAGCCCTTCCGATGACTCCAATGGATGCACAACGTCCCAAAACTACCAAATAATGGTCAAAGCAATGAAACTTCACTCTAATTCTTGTAACGAATTCAAATTATATAGTTTTCCAACTTCACTCAATGAATTGACAAAAATGCCCTCGGGCCCACGTGCCCGGATTCCAAAATTTCTCGAAGATAAACTCTACCCATAGCTTTACTAGTTCAATTATACAATTTACTCAAATATTCGTGCTCAATTCGTGGCTAAAATCCAATTTACCAAATTTCTAGGTTTTCTTTAACTTTCCCATTTTTTCCTACAATTCTTCATGTTCAAATCCATGAAATAACCTTGTATTTAACTTGGAAATAAGTAGAAACAACTTACCTTGTGATCCTTGACGAAAATCTCTCCTTGAAGCTCCTCAAAATCGCCCATACCAAATGAAAATTGAAGAAGAAATGCCCAAATTCCCGTTTTAAAAACATTCTACCCAGGCCGATATCCGTACCTACGATCAACCTCTCGCACCTGCGATTTCGCAGGTGCGCCCAAACACCCGCACCTGCGGCCTCCTCAGCCCCCATCCAAAACTCGCACCTGTGCCCCACTGTCTGCATGTGCGCCTTCGCAGGTGCGGAAATTACATCGCACCTGCGCTCCAAGCCAAGCCACCAAAATCTTGCACCCGCGGCGCCGAAGGCCGCACCTGCGGCCAAAGCCTCGCAGGTGCGGTCACACCAGATGACAACAACTTCAGCTTTCTTAAACTTCAAATATTGATCCGTTAATCACCCGGAATCCACCCGAGGCCCCATCCAATCACACCAACCTGTCCCAAAACATGACACGAACTTGCTCGAGGCCTCAAATCACATCAAACAACATCGAAACGGCGAATCGCTCTCCAATCCAAATCTTTAAGAACTTAGAATTTCAAACTTCTACATCTGACGCCAAAACCCATCAAATCACATCTGATTGACCCCAAATTTTGTACACAAGTCATATTCGACATTACAGACTTGCTCCCACTTCCGGAATCGCATTCCGACCCCGATATCAAATTTTCCACTTCTGGTCGGATTCTTCAAAAACCTTCAAATTTCTATTTTTAGCCAAATGATTTCAAACTGACCTCCGGACATCCGAATTCACTTCCGATCGCGCTCCCAACTCCAGAATCACCATACGAAGCTATTCCCAGAATCGGAATCCCAAACGGACATCAATATCTCTGAAATGCGCTTCAAGCCAAACGTATGAAATTCCTTCAAATATGCTGACTTCCACAATATACGCTGAAACGCTCCCGGGTTATCCAAACCCCGATCCGAACATACGCCCAAGTCCGAAATCATCATATGAACCTGTTGGAACCTTTGGATCCTGATTCCGAGGTCTTTTACTCCAAATCCCAGTCTTAGTCGATTCTCCCAACTTAAGGCTTCCGAAATGAGAATTTTCCTTCCGATTTAACTCCGAACTTCTCGAATTTCAACTCCGACCATACGCACAAGTCATAATACCTGAAATGAAGTTGTTCATGACTTCTAACCACTGAACAACGCACCAGAGCTCAAAACAACCAGTCGGGTCGTTACATTCTCCCCCACTTAAACAGACGTTCGTCCTCGAACGTGCCAAGAACTTCGTTTGAGTTATCTGAAATCACTGTTTAACACCCCGTGCACCTGCCCGTGCTGCCACAACCCAGTTGGGCACATAAGCTTGATCAAATCTAAAGGTATCTTCCTTTATCCGTACAATAAGCTCCGTACTCAGTTCCAACACCGAAAATTCTCTGCCAGGTCTGTTTCTAATATATGAACACCATATCAACTACCACACGAGGCACCAGAACACAACTGTGTACCTTTGCTGAATCAACACCATACACTGCATAGTCCATCATCTAACCACAATGACGCTCCCTGAACCTTAATAGCCAAAATTTTACGAATCTGATGCTCACAATGCACCTTATCATATATATACATACATTCTGCTATAATGCTGATGATACCACCACAACGGAAGAGATGTGCAGAAATTCCTAACCAACTGCCGAGTTAACCAAACATTGAAATCTTTTCTCTTGACTTAGATCATCATCTCATTACAAACAAAATAATGGTGATTTTCCTGTAGTCGCACTTGACCCTTGACCCAATAATCTCGTCTCACCCAGTATGAACTGTTCAGACACAAATCATCCCAGACATTACCAACAGTCTCACTTGATGCCACAATGCGCCAATAGGCCACAACTCGAACACGATACATAAGGAAACGGCTCAGGACGAGACTACTCAACTCATGCAACTAATATGAACTTTCCTCAGAATATGGGGAGTACAACACAAGAAGAATAATTATAGGAACCTTCCTCAACATCACACTGCTACGACATGCAACCCGATCCGAATAACATACCCGTGGCGGCGTGCCACTCGATCCCATCATAAAATTTACATAAGGAAATATATACGGAGCTGAATTGCTCACTATTATAAATTACTGAATACCGGTCACAAGCACGCTAAGTGCATAATACCATTCTGGGGAGACTGATAGAGCCATATGCTACGAACTCAAGCACAACTGAGGTGCGATATATAATCTGAATCTCGAGAGCCATTCTTCTCACATAACCTCATCACTACGCGGAATCTCAACACATAAGACATTATCAAGTCGCTTCTCAACTCACACAGCACAATCATAATATCACATGAACTTGACGATGACGGGACAATACCTGATATTCCAACACCCCTCCTTGAGGAGCGCTATACTGAAATGAACACATCTGACTCGCATGAAGCCCATAATCTCATTTTGTCAAGCCCCGAAAAACCACCTTCGGGCCATGACTGCGTCTAACGTTGAACCCGCTAGACAAGCCAACGTTTGAAGTA